>JAUCMX010000004.1:451036-466036 GCA_033459395.1 Hemibagrus guttatus
TCCATCTCCACCTCATCTCCACCTTATCTCCACCTCATCTCCATCTCCACCTCATCTCCATCTCCACCTCATCTCCATCTCCACATCAAACTCCATCTCCACCTCATCTCCATCCCCATCTCCACCTCATCTCCATCTCCACCTCATCTCCATCTCCACCTCATCTCCACCACATCTCCATCTCCACCACATCTCCACCTCATCTCCATCTCCACCTCATCTCCATCTCCACCACATCTCCACCACATCTCCACCTCATCTCCATCTCCACATCATCTCCATCTCATCTCCACCACATCTCCATCTCCACCTCATCTCCACCTCATCTCCATCTCATCTCCACCACATCTCTACCACATCTCCATCTCCACCTCATCTCCACCACATCTCCATCTCCACCTCATCTCCATCTCCACCTCATCTCCATCTCCACCTCATGTCCACCTCATCTCCATCTCCACCTCATCTCCATCTCCACCTCATCTCCAACTCCACCTCATCTCCATCTCCACCTAATCTCCATCTCCACCTCATCTCCATCTCCACCACATCTCCATCTCCACCTCATCTCCATCTTCACCTCATCTCCATCTCCACCTCATATCCACCACATCTCCATCTCCACCTCATCTCCACCTCATCTCCATCTCCACCTCATCTCCATCTCCACCTCATCTCCACCTCCACCTCATCTCCATCTCCACCTTATCTGCACCACATCTTTATCTCCACTTCATCTCCACCACATCTCCATCTCCACTTCATCTCCACCACATCTCCATCTCCACCTCATCTCCATCACCACCTCATCTCCACCACATCTTTATCTCCACTTCAGCTCCACCACATCTCCACCTCATCTCCATCTCCACCTCATCTCCATCTCCACATCATCTCCATCTCCACCTCATCTCCATCTCATCTCCACCACATCTCCATCTCCACCTCATCTCCACCTCATCTCCATCTCTTCTCCACCACATCTCTACCACATCTCCATCTCCACCTCATCTCCACCTCATCTCCATCTCGACCTCATCTCCATCTCCACCTCATCTCCATCTCCACCTCATCTCCACCACATCTCCATCTCCACCTCATCTCGACCTCATCTCAATCTCCATCTCATCTCCATCTCCACCTCATCTCCATCTCCACCTCATCTCCACCTCATCTCCATCTCCACCACATCTCCATCTCCACCTCATCTCCATCTCCACCTTATCTCCACCACATATTTATCTCCACGTCATCTCCACCACATCTCCAACTCCACCTCATCTCCATCTACACCTTATCTCCACCACATCTTTATCTCCACTTCATCTCCACCACATCTCCATCTCCACCTCATCTCCATCTCCATCTCATCTCCAACTCCACCTCTTCTCCATCTCCACCTCATCTCCACCACATCTCCAACTCCACCTCTTCTCCATCTCCACCTCATCTCCACCACATCTCCATCTCCACCTCATCTCCATCTCCACCTCATCTCCACCACATCTCCATCTCCACCTCATCTCCATCACTACCTCATCTCCACCTCATCTCCATCTCCACTTCATCTGTATCTCTGACACACTCTCTTTGTTGTGTATCTCTGACACACTCTGTATGTTGTGTATCTCTGACACTCTGTATGTTGTGTATCTCTGACACACTCTGTATGTTGTGTATCTCTGACACACACACTGTATGTTGTGTATCCCTGACACACTCTGTATGTTGTGTATCTCTGACACACTCTGTATGTTGTGTATCTCTGACACTCTGTATGTTGTGTATCTCTGACACACTCTGTATGTTGTGTATCTCTGACACACTCTGTATGTTGTGTATCTCTGACACTCTGTATGTTGTGTATCTCTGACACACTCTGTATGTTGTGTATCTCTGACACACTCTGTATGTTGTGTATCTCTGACACACTCTGTATGTTGTGTATCTCTGACACTCTGTATGTTGTGTATCTCTGACACACTCTGTATGTTGTGTATCTCTGACACTGTATGTTGTGTATCTCTGACACACTCTGTATGTTGTGTATCTCTGACACACTCTGTATGTTGTGTATCTCTGACACTCTGTATGTTGTGTATCTCTGACACACTCTGTATGTTGTGTATCTCTGACACTGTATGTTGTGTATCTCTGACACACTCTGTATGTTGTGTATCTCTGACACACTCTGTATGTTGTGTATCTCTGACACTCTGTATGTTGTGTATCTCTGACACTGTATGTTGTGTATCTCTGACACACTCTGTATGTTGTGTATCTCTGACACACTCTGTATGTTGTGTATCTCTGACACTCTGTATGTTGTGTATCTCTGACACACTCTGTATGTTGTGTATCTCTGACACTGTATGTTGTGTATCTCTGACACACTCTGTATGTTGTGTATCTCTGACACACTCTGTATGTTGTGTATCTCTGACACTCTGTATGTTGTGTATCTCTGACACACTCTGTATGTTGTGTATTTCTGACACATCTGTATGTTGTGTATCTCTGACACTCTGTATGTTGTGTATCTCTGACACACTCTGTATGTTGTGTATCTCTGACACTCTGTATGTTGTGTATCTCTGACACACTCTGTATGTTGTGTATCTCTGACACATCTGTATGTTGTGTATCTCTGACACATCTGTATGTTGTGTATCTCTGCACACTTGTATGTTGTGTATCTCTGACACTCTGTATGTTGTGTATCTCTGACACACTCTGTATGTTGTGTATCTCTGACACACTCTGTATGTTGTGTATCTCTGACACACTCTGTATGTTGTGTATCTCTGACACACTCTTGTATCTCTGACACACTCTGTATGTTGTGTATCTCTGACACACTCTGTATGTTGTGTATCTCTGACACTCTGTATGTTGTGTATCTCTGACACACTCTGTATGTTGTGTATCTCTGACACACTCTGTATGTTGTGTATCTCTGACACTCTGTATGTTGTGTATCTCTGACACACTCTGTATGTTGTGTATCTCTGAACACTCTGTATGTTGTGTATCTCTGACACACTCTGTATGTTGTGTATCTCTGCACACTCTGTATGTTGTGTATCTCTGACACTCTGTATGTTGTGTATCTCTGACACTCTGTATGTTGTGTATCTCTGACACACTCTGTATGTTGTGTATCTCTGACACACTCTGTATGTTGTGTATCTCTGACACTCTGTATGTTGTGTATCTCTGACACATTTTGTATTTGTGCTCTGTATGTTGTGTATCTCTGACACTCTGTATGTTGTGTATCTCTGACACTGTATGTTGTGTATCTTGACACACTCTGTATGTTGTGTATCTCTGACACTCTGTATGTTGTGTATCTCTGACACTCTGTATGTTGTGTATCTCTGACACTCTGTATGTTGTGTATCTCTGACACTGTATGTTGTGTATCTCTGACACTCTGTATGTTGTGTTCTCTGACACTCTGTATGTTGTGTATCTCTGACACTCTGTATGTTGTGTATCTCTGACACTGTATGTTGTGTATCTCTGACACTCTGTATGTTGTGTATCTCTGACACACTCTGTATGTTGTGTATCTCTGACACTCTGTATGTTGTGTATCTCTGACACTGTATGTTGTGTATCTCTGACACTGTATGTTGTGTATCTCTGACACATCTGTATGTTGTGTATCTCTGACACTGTATGTTGTGTATCTCTGACCTGTATGTTGTGTATCTCTGACACTCTGTATGTTGTGTATCTGACACATCTGTATGTTGTGTATCTCTGACACACTCTGTATGTTGTGTATCTCTGACACACTCTGTATGTTGTGTATCTGACACTGTATGTTGTGTATCTTGACACACTCTGTATGTTGTGTATCTCTGACACTCTGTATGTTGTGTATCTCTGACACACTCTGTATGTTGTGTATCTCTGACACTGTATGTTGTGTATCTCTGACACACTCTGTATGTTGTGTATCTCTGACACATCTGTATGTTGTGTATCTCTGACACACTCTGTATGTTGTGTATCTCTGACACTCTGTATGTTGTGTATCTTGACACACTCTGTATGTTGTGTATCTCTGACACTCTGTATGTTGTGTATCTCTGACACCTCTGTATGTTGTGTATCTCTGACACTCTGTATGTTGTGTATCTTGACACACTCTGTATGTGTGTATCTCTGACACACTCGTATGTTGTGTATCTCTGACACACTCTGTATGTTGTGTATCTTGACACTCTGTATGTTGTGTATCTCTGACACTGTATGTTGTGTATCTCTGACACTCTGTATGTTGTGTATCTCTGACACTGTATGTTGTGTATCTCTGACACTCTGTATGTTGTGTATCTCTGACACACTCTGTATGTTGTGTATCTCTGACACTGTATGTTGTGTATCTCTGACACTGTATGTTGTGTATCTCTGACACTCTGTATGTTGTGTATCTCTGACACTGTATGTTGTGTATCTCTGACACACTCTGTATGTTGTGTATCTTGACACTGTATGTTGTGTATCTCTGACACATCTGTATGTTGTGTATCTCTGACACTCTGTATGTTGTGTATCTCTGACACTGTATGTTGTGTATCTCTGACACACTCTGTATGTTGTGTATCTCTGACACACTCTGTATGTTGTGTATCTCTGACACTGTTGTTGTGTATCTCTGACACTGTATGTTGTGTATCTCTGACACTGTATGTTGTGTATCTCTGACACATCTGTATGTTGTGTATCTCTGACACACTCTGTATGTTGTGTATCTCTGACACTCTGTATGTTGTGTATCTCTGACACATCTGTATGTTGTGTATCTCTGACACTGTATGTTGTGTATCTCTGACACACTCTGTATGTTGTGTATCTCTGACACTGTATGTTGTGTATCTCTGACACACTCTGTATGTTGTGTATCTCTGACACTGTATGTTGTGTATCTCTGACACACTCTGTATGTTGTGTATCTCTGACACTGTATGTTGTGTATCTCTGACACTCTGTATGTTGTGTATCTCTGACACTTGTTGTGTATCTCTGACCTCTGTATGTTGTGTATCTCTGACACATCTGTATGTTGTGTATCTCTGACCCTCTGTATGTTGTGTATCTCTGACACACTCTGTATGTTGTGTATCTCTGACATCGTATGTTGTGTATCTTGACACACTCTGTATGTTGTGTATCTCTGACACTGTATGTTGTGTTCTCTGACACTCTGTATGTTGTGTATCCTGACACTGTATGTTGTGTATCTTGACACTGTATGTTGTGTATCTCTGACACTGTATGTTGTGTATCTCTGACACCTGTATGTTGTGTATCTTGACACTGTATGTTGTGTATCTCTGACACTGTATGTTGTGTATCTCTGACACGTGTATCTCTGACACTCTGTATGTTGTGTATCTCTGACACACTCTGTATGTTGTGTATCTTGACACACTCTGTATGTTGTGTATCTCTGACACTGTATGTTGTGTATCTCTGACACTCTGTATGTTGTGTATCTTGACCACTCTGTATGTTGTGTATCTCTGACACTGTATGTTGTGTATCTCTGACACACTCTATGTTGTGTATCTCTGACCACTCTGTATGTTGTGTATCTCTGACACTCTGTATGTTGTGTATCTCTGACACACTCTGTATGTTGTGTATCTCTGACACTGTATGTTGTGTATCTCTGACACACTCTTTGTTGTGTATCTCTGACACACTCTGTATTTGTGTATCTCTGACACTCTGTATGTGTGTATCTCTGACACTTTTATCTCTGACACTTTTGTATCTACCACCTATTTGTATCTCTGACACTGTATTTTTTCCACCTCTATTTTTATCTCCACTTATTTGTATCTCTGACACACTCTTATGTTGTGTATCTCTGACACTGTATGTTGTGTATCTCTGACACCTGTATGTTGTGTATCTCTGACACTGTATGTTGTGTATCTCTGACACACTCTGTATGTTGTGTATCTCTGACACTGTATGTTGTGTATCTCTTTTACACACTCTGTATGTTGTGTATCTCTGACACTCTGTATGTTGTGTATCTCTGACACACTCTGTATGTTGTGTATCTCTGACACACTCTGTAGTTGTGTATCTCTGACACACTCTGTATGTTGTGTATCTCTGACACTCTGTATGTTGTGTATCTCTGACACACTCTGTATGTTGTGTATCTCTGACACACTCTGTATGTTGTGTATCTCTGACACACTCTGTATGTTGTGTATCTCTGACCACTCTGTATGTTGTGTATCTTGACACACCTGTATGTTGTGTATCTCTGACACTGTATGTTGTGTATCTCTGACACACTCTGTATGTTGTGTATCTCTGACACTGTATGTTGTGTATCTTGACACACTCTGTATGTTGTGTATCTCTGACACTGTATGTTGTGTATCTCTGACACACTCTGTATGTTGTGTATCTTGACACACTCTGTATGTTGTGTATCTCTGACACTCTGTATGTTGTGTATCTCTGACACACTCTGTATGTTGTGTATCTTGACACACTCTGTATGTTGTGTATCTCTGACACTCTGTATGTTGTGTATCTCTGACACACTCTGTATGTTGTGTATCTCTGACACACTCGTATGTTGTGTATCTCTGACACACTCTGTGTTGTTGTGTATCTCTGACACACTCTGTATGTGTGTATCTCTGACACACTCTGTATGTTGTGTATCTCTGACACTGTATGTTGTGTATCTCTGACACACTCTGTATGTTGTGTATCTCTGACACTGTATGTTGTGTATCTCTGACACCTCTGTATGTTGTGTATTCTGACACTGTATGTTGTGTATCTCTGACACACTCTGTATGTTGTGTATCTCTGACCGTATGTGTGTATCTCTGACACACTCTGTATGTTGTGTATCTCTGACACTGTATGTTGTGTATCTCTGACACTCTGTATGTTGTGTATCTCTGACACTCTGTATGTTGTGTATCTCTGACACACTCTGTATGTTGTGTATCTCTGACACATCTGTATTTTGTATCCTACCCTCTGTATGTTGTGTATCTCTGACACACTCTGTATGTTGTGTATCTCTGACACACTCTGTATGTTGTGTATCTCTGACCACTCTGTATGTTGTGTATCTCTGACACTGTATGTTGTGTATCTCTGACACACTCTGTATGTTGTGTATCTCTGACCTGTATGTTGTGTATCTCTGACACACTCTGTATGTTGTGTATCTCTGACACTGTATGTTGTGTATCTCTGACACACTCTGTATGTTGTGTATCTCTGACACATCTGTATGTTGTGTATCTTGACACACTCTGTATGTTGTGTATCTCTGACACTCTGTATGTTGTGTATCTCTGACACTCTGTATGTTGGTATCTCTACACTCTGTATGTTGTGTATCTCTGACACACTCTGTATGTTGTGTATCTCTGACACTCTGTATGTTGTGTATCTCTGACACACTCTGTATGTTGTGTATCTCTGACACTGTATGTTGTGTATCTCGACACACTCTGTATGTTGTGTATCTCTGACACACTCTGTATGTTGTGTATCTCTGACACTCTGTATGTTGTGTATCTCTGACACTGTATGTTGTGTATCTCTGACACACTCTGTATGTTGTGTATCTCTGACACACTCTGTATGTTGTGTATCTCTGACACTCTGTATGTTGTGTATCTCTGACACTCTGTATGTTGTGTATCTCGACACTGTATGTTGTGTATCTCTGACACTCTGTATGTTGTGTATCTCTGACCACTCTGTATGTTGTGTATCTCTGACACTCTGTATGTTGTGTATCTCTGACCACTCTGTATGTTGTGTATCTCTGACACTGTATGTTGTGTATCTCTGACACATCTGTATGTTGTGTATCTCTGACACTCTGTATGTTGTGTATCTCTGACACTGTATGTTGTGTATCTCTGACACACTCTATGTTGTATCTTGACACATCTGTATGTTGTGTATCTCTGACCACTCTGTATGTTGTGTATCTCTGACACTCTGTATGTTGTGTATCTCTGACACTGTATGTTTGTATCTCTGACACACTCTGTATGTTGTGTATCTCTGACACATCTGTATGTTGTGTATCTCTGACACTCTGTATGTTGTGTATCTTGACACTGTATGTTGTGTATCTCTGACACTGTATGTTGTATCTCTGACACATCTGTATGTTGTGTATCTCTGACACACTCTGTATGTTGTGTATCTTGACACTCTGTATGTTGTGTATCTCTGACACACTCTGTATGTTGTGTATCTCTGACACACTCTGTATGTTGTGTATCTTGACACTCTGTATGTTGTGTATCTCTGACTCTGTATGTTGTGTATCTCTGACACACTCTGTATGTTGTGTATCTCTGACACTCTGTATGTTGTGTATCTCTGACACTCTGTATGTTGTGTATCTCTGACACACTCTGTATGTTGTGTATCTCTGACACTGTTGTTGTATCTCGACACACTCTGTATGTTGTGTATCTCTGACACTGTATGTTGTGTATCTCTGACACTCTGTATGTTGTGTATCTCTGACACTGTATGTTGTGTATCTCTGCACACTCTGTATGTTGTGTATCTCTGACACTGTATGTTGTGTATCTTGACACTCTGTATGTTGTGTATCTCTGACACTGTATGTTGTGTATCTCTGACACTGTATGTTGTGTATCTCTGACACACTCTGTATGTTGTGTATCTTGACACTCTGTATGTTGTGTATCTCTGACCACTGTATGTTGTGTATCTCTGACACTGTATGTTGTGTATCTTGACACACTCTGTATGTTGTGTATCTCTGACACTCTGTATGTTGTGTATCTCTGACACTCTGTATGTTGTGTATCTTGACACTCTGTATGTTGTGTATCTCTGACTGTATGTTGTGTATCTCTGACACACTCTGTATGTTGTGTATCTCTGACACTCTGTATGTTGTGTATCTCTGACACTCTGTATGTTGTGTATCTCTGACACTGTATGTTGTGTATCTCTGACACACTCTGTATGTTGTGTATCTCTGACACTCTGTATGTTGTGTATCTCTGACACTCTGTATGTTGTGTATCTCTGACACTCTGTATGTTGTGTATCTTGACACTGTATGTTGTGTTCTCTGACACTCTGTATGTTGTGTATCTCTGACACACTCTGTATGTTGTGTATCTCTGACACTGTATGTTGTGTATCTTGACACATCTGTATGTTGTGTATCTCTGACACACTCTGTATGTTGTGTATCTCTGACACTGTATGTTGTGTATCTGACACTCTGTATGTTGTGTATCTCTGACACTCTGTATGTTGTGTATCTCTGACACACTCTGTATGTTGTGTATCTTGACACACTCTGTATGTTGTGTATCTCTGACACTGTATGTTGTGTATCTCTGACACTCTGTATGTTGTGTATCTCTGACACATCTGTATGTTGTGTATCTCTGCACTCTGTATGTTGTGTATCTCTGACACACTCTGTATGTTGTGTATCTCTGACACACTCTGTATGTTGTGTATCTCTGACACACTCTGTATGTTGTGTATCTCTGACACTCTGTATGTTGTGTATCTCTGACACACTCTGTATGTTGTGTATCTCTGACACACTCTGTATGTTGTGTATCTCTGACACACTCTGTATGTTGTGTATCTCTGACACACTCTGTATGTTGTGTATCTCTGACACACTCTGTATGTTGTGTATCTCTGACACACTCTGTATGTTGTGTATCTCTGACACACTCTGTATGTTGTGTATCTCTGACACACTCTGTATGTTGTGTATCTCTGACACTCTGTATGTTGTGTATCTCTGAACACTCTGTATGTTGTGTATCTCTGACACACTCTGTATGTTGTGTATCTCTGACACTCTGTATGTTGTGTATCTCTGACACACTCTGTATGTTGTGTATCTCTGACACACTCTGTATGTTGTGTATCTCTGACACACTCTGTATGTTGTGTATCTCTGACACACTCTGTATGTTGTGTATCTCTGACACACTCTGTATGTTGTGTATCTCTGACACACTCTGTATGTTGTGTATCTCTGACACACTCTGTATGTTGTGTATCTCTGACACACTCTGTATGTTGTGTATCTCTGACACACTCTGTATGTTGTGTATCTCTGACACACTCTGTATGTTGTGTATCTCTGACACACTCTGTATGTTGTGTATCTCTGACACACTCTGTATGTTGTGTATCTCTGACACACTCTGTATGTTGTGTATCTCTGACACACTCTGTATGTTGTGTATCTCTGACACACTCTGTATGTTGTGTATCTCTGACACACTCTGTATGTTGTGTATCTCTGACACACTCTGTATGTTGTGTATCTCTGACACACTCTGTATGTTGTGTATCTCTGACACACTCTGTATGTTGTGTATCTCTGACACACTCTGTATGTTGTGTATCTCTGACACACTCTGTATGTTGTGTATCTCTGACACACTCTGTATGTTGTGTATCTCTGACACACTCTGTATGTTGTGTATCTCTGACACACTCTGTATGTTGTGTATCTCTGACACACTCTGTATGTTGTGTATCTCTGACACACTCTGTATGTTGTGTATCTCTGACACACTCTGTATGTTGTGTATCTCTGAAAACTCTGTATGTTGTGTATCTCTGACACACTCTGTATGTTGTGTATCTCTGACACACTCTGTATGTTGTGTATCTCTGACACACTCTGTATGTTGTGTATCTCTGACACACTCTGTATGTTGTGTATCTCTGACACACTCTGTATGTTGTGTATCTCTGACACACTCTGTATGTTGTGTATCTCTGACACACTCTGTATGTTGTGTATCTCTGACACACTCTGTATGTTGTGTATCTCTGACACACTCTGTATGTTGTGTATCTCTGACACACTCTGTATGTTGTGTATCTCTGACACACTCTGTATGTTGTGTATCTCTGACACACTCTGTATGTTGTGTATCTCTGACACACTCTGTATGTTGTGTATCTCTGACACACTCTGTATGTTGTGTATCTCTGACACACTCTGTATGTTGTGTATCTCTGACACACTCTGTATGTTGTGTATCTCTGACACACTCTGTATGTTGTGTATCTCTGACACTCTGTATGTTGTGTATCTCTGACACACTCTGTATGTTGTGTATCTCTGACACACTCTGTATGTTGTGTATCTCTGACACACTCTGTATGTTGTGTATCTCTGAACACTCTGTATGTTGTGTATCTCTGACACACTCTGTATGTTGTGTATCTCTGACACACTCTGTATGTTGTGTATCTCTGACACACTCTGTATGTTGTGTATCTCTGACACACTCTGTATGTTGTGTATCTCTGACACACTCTGTATGTTGTGTATCTCTGACACACTCTGTATGTTGTGTATCTCTGACACACTCTGTATGTTGTGTATCTCTGACACACTCTGTATGTTGTGTATCTCTGACACTGTATGTTGTGTATCTCTGACACACTCTGTATGTTGTGTATCTCTGACACTGTATGTTGTGTATCTCTGACACACTCTGTATGTTGTGTATCTCTGACACTGTATGTTGTGTATCTCTGACACTCTGTATGTTGTGTATCTCTGACACTGTATGTTGTGTATCTCTGACACACTCTGTATGTTGTGTATCTCTGACACACTGTATGTTGTGTATCTCTGACACACTCTGTATGTTGTGTATCTCTGACACACTGTATGTTGTGTATCTCTGACACACTCTGAGTTGTGTATCATCTGACACACTTGTATCGTGGACCTGACACACTCGATGTGTGTAAATCCATGACACACCGTAGATGGATCGACACTGAGTTGGTATCTCGACACACTGAGACCGACACACCTGATTTACTCTACACATTTACCGACACATCTGTATGTTGTGAATCTTGACATGTATGTTTACTCTAATTGTCTGTTGTGTTTTGAACTGTTGTTGTGTCTGCTGTTGTTGTGTATCATCTGACATTCATCTCTCGATGTGTGTCACCCTGTACACACTGCACGGAAATGGTTTTCCCCTGATGTTGTGTTCCGACACTTTAGTTTTTATCTGACACACGATGAGTTGTGTATCTCTGATCACTTTTACACTCGACAAAAATATTATTCACACACTCAACTCACCAACTACACATCTTGTTACGCACGTTAGAAATGATGTTATAATTTGATTGTTTTTTGTAGGTGTTTCATGAAGTAGTTTACACAGAGTGTTACTGAAGATGGTGTTCCGGAGTGCAGATGTGGATCATTTTACACTATTTATCAGAGAAGAGAGAGAGAGAGAGAGAGAGAGAGAGGGACAGAAAGAGAGAAAGAGAGAGAGAGGAGAGAGAGAGAGTGAGAGAGAGGGACAGAAAGAGAGAGAGAGAGAGAGGGAGAGAGTGAGAGAGAGAGAGAGAGAGAGAGAGAGAGAGGGAGAGAGAGAGAGAAGGAGAGAGAAAGAGAGATGATGATGTCATTATTACAATCCATCAGTTAATTAAATTACAGATCTATTATTTCTATTTATCTCAGTATTTTAAACTGTCATTATTTTCTTACTTTTTGTTTACATTAGAATTATTGTGTACTTAATGACTTGTTCAGAAAAGCTTGAAATTTCTAGTTGTGTTATTTGGAGTGAATACAGTAATAATAACATTATTACATATTAATAATCTGATGAGTGTGAAGTTAAACTGAGAGAAAGAGAAATGAAAAGAAGCTATAATGAACAAACACAGCCATGTGTCACAGCGCTCACCATGAACACCAGCACTTACAGCTGTGTTTATTCTGCAGGAGTATTTAGTGAAGTTATAGCTGTGTTTATTCTGCAGGAGTATTTAGTGAAGTTATAGTTGTGTTTATTCTGCAGGAGTATTTAGTGAAGTTATAGCTGTGTTTATTCTGCAGGAGTATTTAGTGAAGTTATAGCTGTGTTTATTCTGCAGGAGTATTTAGTGAAGTTATAGCTGTGTTTATTCTGCAGGAGTGTTTAGTGAAGTTATAGTTGTGTTTATTCTGCAGGAGTATTTAGTGAAGTTATAGCTGTGTTTATTCTGCAGGAGTGTTTAGTGAAGTTATAGTTGTGTTTATTCTGCAGGAGTATTTAGTGAAGTTATAGCTGTGTTTATTCTGCAGGAGTATTTAGTGAAGTTATAGTTGTGTTTATTCTGCAGGAGTATTTAGTGAAGTTATAGCTGTGTTTATTCTGCAGGAGTATTTAGTGAAGTTATAGCTGTGTTTATTCTGCAGGAGTATTTAGTGAAGTTATAGTTGTGTTTATTCTGCAGGAGTGTTTAGTGAAGTTATAGCTGTGTTTATTCTGCAGGAGTGTTTAGTGAAGTTATAGCTGTGTTTATTCTGCAGGAGTATTTAGTGAAGTTATAGCTGTGTTTATTCTGCAGGAGTATTTAGTGAAGTTATAGCTGTGTTTATTCTGCAGGAGTATTTAGTGAAGTTATAGCTGTGTTTATTCTGCAGGAGTATTTAGTGAAGTTATAGCTGTGTTTATTCTGCAGGAGTATTTAGTGAAGTTATAGCTGTGTTTATTCTGCAGGAGTATTTAGTGAAGTTATAGCTGTGTTTATTCTGCAGGAGTATTTAGTGAAGTTATAGCTGTGTTTATTCTGCAGGAGTATTTAGTGAAGTTATAGCTGTGTTTATTCTGCAGGAGTATTTAGTGAAGTTATAGCTGTGTTTATTCTGCAGGAGTGTTTAGTGAAGTTATAGCTGTGTTTATTCTGCAGGAGTATTTAGTGAAGTTATAGCTGTGTTTATTCTGCAGGAGTATTTAGTGAAGTTATAGCTGTGTTTATTCTGCAGGAGTATTTAGTGAAGTTATAGTTGTGTTTATTCTGCAGGAGTATTTAGTGAAGTTATAGTTGTGTTTATTCTGCAGGAGTATTTAGTGAAGTTATAGTTGTGTTTATTCTGCAGGAGTATTTAGTGAAGTTATAGCTGTGTTTATTCTGCAGGAGTATTTAGTGAAGTTATAGCTGTGTTTATTCTGCAGGAGTATTTAGTGAAGTTATAGCTGTGTTTATTCTGCAGGAGTATTTAGTGAAGTTATAGCTGTGTTTATTCTGCAGGAGTATTTAGTGAAGTTATAGCTGTGTTTATTCTGCAGGAGTATTTAGTGAAGTTATAGCTGTGTTTATTCTGCAGGAGTATTTAGTGAAGTTATAGCTGTGTTTATTCTGCAGGAGTATTTAGTGAAGTTATAGTTGTGTTTATTCTGCAGGAGTATTTAGTGAAGTTATAGCTGTGTTTATTCTGCAGGAGTATTTAGTGAAGTTATAGCTGTGTTTATTCTGCAGGAGTATTTAGTGAAGTTATAGCTGTGTTTATTCTGCAGGAGTATTTAGTGAAGTTATAGTTGTGTTTATTCTGCAGGAGTATTTAGTGAAGTTATAGTTGTGTTTATTCTGCAGGAGTATTTAGTGAAGTTATAGCTGTGTTTATTCTGCAGGAGTATTTAGTGAAGTTATAGCTGTGTTTATTCTGCAGGAGTATTTAGTGAAGTTATAGCTGTGTTTATTCTGCAGGAGTATTTAGTGAAGTTATAGCTGTGTTTATTCTGCAGGAGTATTTAGTGAAGTTATAGCTGTGTTTATTCTGCAGGAGTATTTAGTGAAGTTATAGTTGTGTTTATTCTGCAGGAGTATTTAGTGAAGTTATAGTTGTGTTTATTCTGCAGGAGTATTTAGTGAAGTTATAGCTGTGTTTATTCTGCAGGAGTATTTAGTGAAGTTATAGCTGTGTTTATTCTGCAGGAGTATTTAGTGAAGTTATAGTTGTGTTTATTCTGCAGGAGTGTTTAGTGAAGTTATAGTTGTGTTTATTCTGCAGGAGTGTTTAGTGAAGTTATAGCTGTGTTTATTCTGCAGGAGTGTTTAGTGAAGTTATAGCTGTGTTTATTCTGCAGGAGTATTTAGTGAAGTTATAGCTGTGTTTATTCTGCAGGAGTATTT
>JAUCMX010000004.1:473536-488536 GCA_033459395.1 Hemibagrus guttatus
ACGGCTGCACACACTGACCACGCTTATAGCCTCCATAACACGTACTGCGCATGTGTGTGTCTGTGGGACGAAAGACAGTGAATGAGTTTTTTGTGTGTGTGTGTGTGTGTGTGTGTGTGTGTGTGTGTGTGTGTGTGTGTGTGTGTGTGTGTGATACTCACCCACACACGTACGTCCATCAAGACCAACAGCAAGTCCAGGCATACATTCACACCTGAAGGATCCTTCAGTGTTTACACAGCGGCCATTTAAACACATTCCTGGAGTCTCACACTCATCAATGTCTGAATCACACACACACACACACACACACACACACACACACAGTGAGTAAGGATAATTGTACCTGATTTTACAGCCTATTATCCATTTTCACTGCATTTACATCTCCCCAGTTTACAGGCCCCTATATACAGGTCCCTATTTTACATGTCCATATTTTACAGGTCCCTATTTTACATGTCCCTATTTTACATGTCCATATTTTACAGGTCCCTATTTTACATGTCCATATTTCACAGGTCCCTATTTTACAGGTCCCTATTTTACATGTCCATATTTTACAGGTCCCTATTTTACAGGTCCCTATATACAGGTCCCTATTTTACATGTCCATATTTTACAGGCCCCTATATACAGGTCCCTATTTTACAGGTCCCTATTTTACATGTCCCTATTTTACATGTCCATATTTTACAGGTCCCTATATACATGTCCATATTTTACATGTCCCTATTTTACATGTCCATATTTTACATGTCCATATTTTACAGGTCCCTATTTTACATGTCCATATTTTACAGGTCCCCAGTTTACAGGTCTCTAATCCACAGGTCCCTAGATGAAATGGACCAGTTAAATGGCAGCATGTTTGTTGGTAGAATTCGTTTTTGCATTCGTTTATTCTGTAAATCTGTGTTTGAGTTTCTTCTGGTTTGGTCACTGTTCTGTTTCTAGGTGTTTAAGGACTCACATGTAGTTGGGAACTGGTTAGTTTAATGAGCAGCAGGTGTGTTAAGTAATTTCAAAAGTTAAACTGAAAGCTGAATTTGATTATACTGTCCAAACATAATCGACTCAACACATCTCACTACAGAGCCAAACTGTAATAATCCAAATAGCTTAGGAAATACAATTAGAATGATAAAATAATGATTATAATAATAAGCTGCATGTATTTTATTAATTGAAGGTTAATTAGAGGTGAATCTCTCTCACTCTCGCATGCATAACTCATCACAATCACTCCAATTCAAACAAAGTGTGTGAGTGTTATGTCTGAACTCACTGGCCTGTGTGTGTGTGTGTGTGTGTGTGTGTGTGTGTGTGTGTGTGTGTATGTGTATGTAGGCTGGTTTTGTTAAACAAAGAGAATGCCAAGTTCCACAGCAGACTACACAAATCATTAATGAGAGAATTCATCAACCATAACGGATGTCCCATTAGGAAATCAGTGTGTGTGTATGTGTATGTGTGTGTGTGTGTGTGTGTGTGTGTGTGTGTGTGTGTGTGTGCAGGCATGTGTGTGTAAAGACTCTCTCTCACAAAGTACATCTGTATCTGGCACGGTGGTGCTGGTTGTGTGGTGTAAGATGGGTGTGTTCTTCTTCTCCATCAGAACTTTACAGAACTTTGGAATGTGTGTGTTTGGAAAGGTTTTTCTCTCTGAGACTGACGTTACAGACTAACATTAAACACATTAAAGTGACAAATCAGCTAATAATAATAAAACACACCACCCAGCACCCACACAGCAGTTTAATTAATGAACATTAACTGATAGAATTGGATAGTTAAGTTCCTTCTATACATCTAATCATATACGCTACAGGATCTCTATAATAACTACAGATGAATAGATGGATTATATAGTAACTGCATTTTGTTACTACACTTAAACATTATTTTTGGAATTCACCTGATACTTTAATATACTTGTTCAGTTATTCAGCTTCCAGTCAAGAGTCACTTACTGTAGCAGTTACATCCCACGCCATTGCTCTGACCTACGTCCTGGACCTGATAAAGTCCTGACATTTTATTGGCACTTTCAGTGCAGTGTAATTTCTTCTCATGTCTCCACACTGAGATGGTGTGTGTTCTTGTGTACAGTCTCTTACCGACGCAGTAGCGTCCAGTGCCCTCCAGCAGGAACCCAGCTTTACAGATGCACTTGAAGCTGCCGTCATCATTGATGCACATCCCATTCAAGCAGATGTTCCTAATCTTACACTCGTCCATATCTGAGCATAACACACACACACACACACACACACACACACACACACAGATCAAGTGAACAAATAAAAAAATCACTCACTGCCATTCTGTCTGAAAGTGTTAACTAATCTACAGAATCTACCTTTTTATTTTCTATGAACTACTTTATTTCCCACAAGAATACAATATTTCCATTGAAAGCCCTGAGTCTGTAGAAGAGGCTCAGAGAAGGAGACATGTAAACCTTTAACATCTCTAATATATCTCTTTATTTCTCTCTATTTTTTTAAATAATAAATACTTTCCAGTTTGTTTTTATGGAAATAATGTCCTGTTTCTTTGAACCTTTTTGTTTTTTCTGTAGTGTGTGTGTGTGTGTGTGTGTGTGTGTGTTCTACCTTGGCAGTTCTTCCCATCAGAAGTGATTTCAAAGCCAGCGTTACACACACAGTGGAAGCTTCCCTCCGTGTTCACACAGCGTCCGTTATTGCAGATACGTCCGTTAGCTACACACTCGTCCAGATCTGAGTGCACAAGAACGTGTTTATATTAGCAGGTTTATATTAATGTACTCGCTGAGTTCTGCTCTCTGATTGGTGGATCAGGTGTTGATGAATTCTCAGCTCTGACTGTAGCGCAGCTTTATATTAATGCACTCACTCTGATACCTTATCGTTTCCATAGCAACAGCTCCTTCACAGGGACATGGACCGCACACACTCCACATGAACAGATTGAACTGTGTGTAATTGCTGTGTATCAGTCAGAGGTGAAGCTGGAACTTGAAGTTTTCCCACACGGATTGTTTTTCCTCCTGGACATTTGCTGGATAATTTATCCGTAATTAATATTCAAATTCACGTCTTTCTCACCTTTGCACTCAGTTCTGGTGGCAGTAGTCTGAAATCCAGCAGGACACTGGCAGTAGTAGGAACCTGGAATGTTTATGCACTGGCCATGCAGACATGGATTACGATCACACTCGTCTTCATCTTAAACACACACAACACACTGATGTCATACATGTACATTTATGTACATATAAACGTGTGTGTGTGTGTGTGTGTGTGTGTGTGTGTGTACTTACCAATACACTCCCCACGGTCATCAAGACGGAAGCCCATGTTACATTCGCAGCGGTAACTCCCAGGAACCGGAATGCAGCGACCATTCAGACACAGGTTTCTCACAACTTCACACATGTTTGAAATGTTCTGGAAACCTGAAAAAACAGATGTAGAGTGTGTGTGTATGTGTGTGTGTGTGTGTGTGTGTTTAAGGAAATATCCAAAAGTGTGTTGAGTGTAGTGTGCATTAAGATTGGAGCAGAGCATGGTCTGGTTCAATCCTTATGAGAGTTCTTCTTCTAGTCTGAGAATTGGAGGTCTTGGTCATGATCTTGGTGTGGGCTTTGGGGATTCTGGAGCTTGCATGAGTTTCAGCTTGGATCCTGGGCTTGATTTAAAGAGTTTTTTTTTTTTTTTTTTTTTTTTTTTGGACTGGATCTTAGTCTGGACCTTTGTCTTGAAAGGTTCCTGATTTAAGTGCCTTCTGATCATACAGGAACAGAGCTGGGGATTAGAGTTGTACCTTTCTTCTAGATCTGTACAGGTTATGGAATTGGAGAATTCTGGTCTTAGTCTGGAGCACAGAGTGCTGCTTTTGGTCTTGGTCTTGTGAAGGGTAGGTCTGTTCTTTACCTTGGTTTAACAATTGGGATGTTTCTGGTCTTGGAGGATGCTCTTAGTCTGTATCTTTGAAAGTCTGGGTTTTGTTGAGGTTTGGTTTTAGCTTGGATCTTTATGTTGGGAAGTCTGGGTTTTGGTTCCTGGGGAAAGTCTGGTCTTGATGTGGATATGTGTTCTTGACTCCAGATTGGCATTGAAACTTACCTGGTATGACACGTAGCGGTGGCACAACAGCTGGTCCAGGACGTTCAGGAGGTTGTGGAACAGAAATAGCTGGGACCTGTGGACCAGGACCATATGGAATGTATGGAACATACGGGCCTATGCCAGGACCACCAGGAACATATGGGCCAGTGCCAGGTCCACCAGGAATATACGGGCCAATGCCAGGTCCGCCAGGAACATACGGGCCAATGCCAGGTCCACCAGGAACGAGAGTCTGGATCTGCTGACACAATATCTGGTACTCCTCTGGAGAAATAACAGACACACACACATATATATTCAGGTATATCATCCTCTATAACAGGTGTATGTTGAGCTTATTCAGGTACTCAAGCACATGTACACACACCTGCATCAGCTCGGACATGACTACCAGGTATTTCTCATCAGCTGAAGCATGTCTATCTAAAGCTATATCACATCAATACAGTAAGCGCCTGTAGCAGGTATATTTACAGCTACACTATGTTGATAAGTATATCTAATATATGTATGTATGTATGTATTTACCAGAAGTTGCCATTTTATTAGATATACCAATTTACTAAGTAATTAAGTAGCACTTCACTCTATATGTATGACAGGTGTGTTACCTGATCCATGGAGGGGGCAAAACTCAGGGTTGGCATTTCTGGCCCAGCAGCGGCCCAATGAGCAGCAGCACTGGGTCTTGGTCATACGCTGGGAGTTCTGGTTTGCACAGCGGTTATTTAGGATGTTGTCATAACAAATTCCTGCATGGGCGTCTATACAGGGTGAAAGGAGACATTAGGAGAGATCTGAGTCTCAGATTATAACACCACTAAACAGGATCAACATCACATTGGTCAGAGAAGAGCACAGGAGAGAGAGAGAGAGAGAGAGAGAGAGAGAGAGAGAGAGAGAGAGAGAGAGAAATAAAGAAAGAATACAAAATGGGTATTTAGTGTTTAACAGCATGTACATTTAGAATGTGCATTCCTTCATTGGCAAAGATCTTCCTGAAAACCGAAAACCAGACAACATCAGTTGAACATCCCTTACCCAAGAGAGGAGGAGGAGGATGGGGCGGTGGGGAGGAGGATTTTAGGGGTTGGCTGCATGTTTGGAAGAAGCTCTTGGCTGGAAAATCAGAGTTCCCTCAACAGTGTCATCAACCTCTCAGTAAGAAGCAAAGGGAAAGCCATGATTTTTACTTATGATTCAGTTCCAGAGTGAAGAGACAGAGATGAATGATCACATGGACAACATGTTCTTGTGGAAGAGTCCATATGTTTCCAGACAGACTTTACCACCATAGCACCACCACGCTGTTGATGCCAGCCTGTGTGCCCTCACGTTTAGCTCTTAGAAAATGTTTAAAATGAGTCAGTGAAGCAATTAAACATTGAAGAGAATTTTATTTTGCACTGACTTTAATCCCTGACTTCCATCACAGAGAGGAAGACAGCTGCAATCATGATTTCGTTCTTTTTTTTTATAAACATTTAGAGAATATAATGCACAGCTGGGTTTCCTCCAAATACCAACCAACAAAATTTTTATTATCTCTGCTGTAAACATCTAGCTGTAACACTCTAACACTGCAGGTTTCACACTGTACAGTTTAGCACCACAGTGTGGGGTTAACTCTGCAAAGCTGTGCTGGTCCTGACTCAGAGCAGGGTTTCACAACCTCGGGTAAGAAGCCATGCTAACTCCACTTCTAAATTAGCGGTGTGAAAGGTTCTTCTAGCCAGGGTTAAAAGAACAATGAGAAGCTGGGGAAAAGCCCTCATATGTGTTTAGTCTGTCTACTTTAGTTTCTCCTAAAATAAAAGGATGATGGAATAAATAATCTTCGGAGTAATAAATTACAGTAAATTACATCCAGGACTGTGTTTTACACGCACTTTCTCAATCACTGCTGAAGACATGGATGCGTGAGAAAAATATCAGGCGCATATGGAGCTCAAAGACTCAAAGATTAAGGGTCTTGATCAGGGACCAAACAGCTTTAACTTTGGACTTAAAATCACAGCTTTTTACTCAATGGACCAAAACTTTAACCCCTAAACCAGCAGCACCACAGACATTAACAGAGAACCTTATCAGAACAGTCAGTAAGCTAATTTACAGGTTTTAATAAGTTAAAGGTACAGACAAAATGCCCTGTAGTGCAGTGGTGGCTCAAGTGGTCAAGACTCTGGGCTGTTGATTGGAAGGTTGGGGTTCGAGCACCAACACTGTCATGCTGCTACTGTTGAGCTCATGAGCAAAGCCCTTAACCCTCCATGGCACTGCCTCTGTGCTCTGACCCCAACCGCCAAAGCTGAGATATGGGATGAACAGAATTCCGGTGTAATGTATATGTGGCAGTAATAAAGTCTTCCTGTTACCCAGACAACCTTTCAAACAAACACTAACATGATTATAATGTTTACATGAATGTTTTAGATTCCCATAAAACTACGATGTTCTGCAAACCTCACACTGCTAGAGAAGATGTCTGCATTTCTTTTCTTTTTTTTTTTTTTTGCTGAAAAGGTTCCACCAAATAAAACTGGCCATGAAGGATTTCAACTCTTTCTGGGAGAGGGAAAGAGTGATGGAGAGATCTGCTGCCACGTTCCAGAAAGACAGAGAGAGAGAAACAAATGCATGACTCATATTTCCCTACATCAATCCTTAACCCTTTATCTCTCCCCGTATCTATCTCTTTATCTTCCTCTTAGTGGCCATTTCACCCTGTCTGTCTCACCCTCTCACTGTCTTTCCTCATTCCTCTCTCTCTCTCTCTCTCTCTCTCTCTCTCTCTCTCTCTCACTCTCTCTCTCTCACCTCATATACAGAGGAGCTCATTGTTTTGGAATCGCTGACACCACCAACTGACCTAAATTCTGCTGCAAAGATAGTGAAAGTTTCAAGAGTTTTCTAACCTGTGTGTGTATTTGTATCACACATTTAACCATTGTCTCAAAGCAGCTTCAGGAAATATAAATATATAGAATAAAAACTACAAAGTTTATAATATGAATATTTTTCCCTAAATATATATTTACTTTTAAACACAGGTACTCCACTGACATGGGGGCAATTCATTAATGTATTACGTTAAATAAATCTGGTGAGGTCAGAGTGGCTCTAAAGGCATTACTGTATGTTATAAATTACAGATGATCTACTGCTTTTAACGAGGATCAGGATCGTCTCTGTTTCAGTCGTCTCATTGTCTGCTTTATGTTTTAGAAAGCATATTGTCAGTTTAATCAGACCAGACAGGGTAAATGAAATAAATTTCTCTTTATGAAAACTCTTCCTTTTCTCGACAAACACCTTCAGGTAAATATTTACATAAATGCATGTGATTAGCTGCAGTGGCTCTGCTACAGAATCTGAAACGAGTGATCGTAAATAATAGTCAGTGAATCGCGGCCAGTTTTTTTTTTTTCAGTTCAGTTTGGAAGGAAGTTGCTGAGTCCTCCAGCAGAGTCCTTGACCACCACCTGATTTAGATATACACAGACTTTCAGTTCACTCCAAGCTCCGCCCACACTGGGTTACTGTCGCTATCTACATCAAACTTGGAGGCTGGATTTATTTATCTGGAGTTAAGCAGCTAGAATATGTTACATATCAGGTTTATGGATCAGGAAAAAGCTGACAGCGAAGTATTCAGTCTATAAATTATATTAAAAGATTTCAGATACATTGAGGCCAAATCCTGCGTCTGTCTGGTGAACTTCTATTCCATAACATTCCTGCATGGTTAATGTGAAACAGTGCAACATTAAATATTAGCATTAGATCAAATCTGCATATCACTGATTTTATGCTAAAGTGTTTAAAAATGTGAACAAAGATTTGGATGGTTTGAGCCAAAAATAACTACATTTAAGAAACTTGCCAAAGATTCTGTTCTTAAAGCTAAAAAGACTGCTAGAGGTAACGCACAGCATACACATCATACACATCATACACATCATACACATCAGCACTGTCCAGTCCAACACCAGAACTGGACCTGGAGCAGTATGCTGCTGTGGATTTTACAGTTTAATGGTTTTGTTTTTGTTTAATGTTCTTCATTTATTTATTTATTTTTTGTTACTATATGTTTAAATAGTGTGGACCAACCATGAACTAGCATTCTGATGGTCAGTCAGTGACCAGGTAAAACTCAATTTCATGTCTTTTAGGACAACTGAGAAAGATTTAGCTGAGTGAAGAATCAATTCCAGTCAATACCCAACATAACTGAAATAGTTTACTAACCAACTAACTAACTAACTAACTAGCTGACTGACTGATTGACTGATTAGCTAGCTAGCTAACTAACTAACTAACTCTGTTTCATCACACACTTTGTTCATCCCGAAGCTCACCAATGCAGCGTGATCCATCCAGAGCTGTGTCATATCCCACAGGACATCTACAGACGTAGCTACCGATGGTGTTGGAGCACTCACCTCCGCTGCACAACCCGGGGATTGCTGAACACTCGTCTACATCTGAAAGAGAAAGTGGAAGAAAAGAGTCATTTAGTCACATATATGACAAAGGGGGATTAGTTTTCCTGCAGAGGCATAGCTTTATATCTAATAGAGAATTAGTAAAATAATCACCATTTCCACTGATCTATCATCATCAGCCATATTCCAGTGCTCACAATCAATCAGACATTTTGCATGAACACATGAGTGTATACCCACGCCACAAATACACACCGAATAACATCTGCAGATGAGTGAAGTAAGTATTAAAAAGCCCACAGAAGCAGGAGTTCTGGTTTTCCAGTTCTGGTATTTCTGGATTGTGATTCCTGAGCTCTGTGGGCTTTATTTCACTTCTCTCCTTATTAAATTGATCATGGCAGAATAACACGCTGATCCCTCCGAGGAAGTCGTGACAGGGCCAACCAGGATGGCCTTCGAAAAATGATTTGATCCTATCTGGAATTCTTTCACACACTCTCCAGGGATTTGGGGAATGGTGTTGTTATTTCTGGGCAGTGGCGACCGAGCCGACCGAGGCACACTCAGCATGAATGTGTATGTGGGTGTGTGTTATGGCTGGCCTACTAGTCTGTTCCTCTTTCCTTGAATCCACACTGCTCTAGAGAGAGGTTTGACCGTTACAGCCTCAGTAATGAACCCTTATAAATTCAACGAAGCAGGACTAAAAATAACTGCTCTGTCCCTTCATATAAACAAATACCAGCTGGAGATGGAGTGAGCGTCTCTCTGTCTCCAAGGTGAAGACTGGGCAGTTTCTCTCGTGTACACCAAGAGAACTCCATAAGTGAGAAACCATGATTTATGAAAGTGTAATCCGTGGTGTTGTTAATCTAACCTCCCTCTCAAATGTCTTTTATCCAACATAGCTTAGCATTCTGGACTGGAGTTATTCCATTACATTCTTTAAACAAATCCCTTTAAACAATTTTCCATAATATTGATTCTGATCCTGGCTCTGATCACCACATGATTCTGATGATCCTGATCCACTCCTGACCTTGACTTTAACCCTGTTCTTGACACTGATCCAATTTATGGACCTTCCAACTGACCTTGACTGGACATTCCTATATCTCATCTCTGAACGTCTCATGATTCTCATTTTAGTTCTCCTATTATCCTAGTTCTAGAAGCTCTTAAACCTCCTAATCATATGATCTTATGACCATGAATGTGATTCTGACCCTTCATAATTCTGGCCTTGACCGTCCAATGACTTAAATTTTGACCCTTTCAAACTTTTTATTCAATTCAATTTAATTGAACTGTGGACAGTTTTATTTAACTGTAGATATTGACCAAAGCTTTACCCTTTCCAGCTGTATCAAGCTTCGCCTTTATCTCCAAGATCCTAGAAAATGTAGTATCTCAGTAGTTAGGCTCATACCTGCAGAGTGTAAATGTGGTAAATGACCAAGTAGTGGCCTCTGCTCAGGGTTGAGTCTCCTTGTGTTTGTTGCCTGACCTTAGTGTAGCTTTTGGTACCACTGTTCATTCTTATAGAGTTGTTTGGATTAAGGGGAACAGCCCTCTCCTGACTCACTGGTCCACTGCTCCTTACTCTATATAGCAAGATGCAGACATCAGACCACAGAGGTAATCTTTCTGGTTATGTAGTAAGTCTTCCTCTGTTTCATCATGTTCAGCAGTAAAAGACCTTGGTGTGATTATTGACTCTGGTCTTTTATTTGAAGCTCATGTAGGTAATATCTCTAAGATAAGAAATATGATGTCACCTCATGAT
Source organism: Hemibagrus guttatus (assembly GCA_033459395.1). Lineage (NCBI taxonomy): Eukaryota > Metazoa > Chordata > Actinopteri > Siluriformes > Bagridae > Hemibagrus > Hemibagrus guttatus. Next base: position 483,889 of record JAUCMX010000004.1, read on the forward strand.
GCAGAAAAACTAGTTCATGCTTTTGTTAGCTCTAGGTTGGATTATTGTAATGCCTTACTGTCTGGATGTTCCAGTAGGAGCATGAACAAGCTCCAGTTAGTCCAGAACACAGCAGCTAGAGTCCTAACTAGAACCAGAAAATGAACACATCACTCCTATTTTAAACACACTACACTGACCCCCAGTCAAATTCTGCATTGATTATAAAATCCTGTTACTGACCTATAAAGAACTGGAGTACCTGAGTGAACTTCTGCTCTTTTATGCTCCATCTACCTCAGTTGAAGGGTGCAGGCTATTTGTTGGTGCATAGAATAATGAAGTCTACTGCAAACTCCCACTTTTATAGAACAGCCTTCCACTTAGTGTTTGGTTTTTAAATCTAGGCTGAAAACATATTTGTTTAGTGAATACATTTTTGTATTTAGATTATTGAAAAACCTCTATAACATGTTTTAACTAATGAAACGGTTGTGTAGTTAACCTTAGAGTTAACATTTAGCACTAACTAAAAATAAAGTTTCAATGATAAATTCTTCTAAAACTGCATGTCTCTTTCTGCAGTGTCCAATAAACAACCACATAGCACCGTATTTTAATTTTATAGCTAGACGTCCACGCTGCCAGCCAACGTTATTCCCTAAATGTTTTATGAACTAAAGGGTAAGAGTGCCTTTGATTGAGTTAATTTAAGGCCTGGCCTGCACCAGATAAAAACCTGAGTCACAGATTTAGCTTAAACACCATTATTATTGCAGAAGAGTGGCAGAACTCATGAATAAATGTGATTTTAGAGTCTGTGTGCAAGAGAACACATCTCACGTGTAGTTTAGGCTTAAAACTCATGTTTGGTGAAAGATCTTCTCAAGTTCATCTTCAATCTCTGATCTTAATGATGATCAACATAAAGTATCCCGATGAAAAAAAATGCCCCCGGGCCCATCCTACCCCCTTCACTCATATATGCTTGCATAAGTGTGAGTAGAAATAAAAGATGACTTTATAGACTTCAGGTTTTACACCAGACATTTATCAACACCATGTTCCTGTCAGGTGAAAGGTCAAATCTCTCACCTTCACATTTCTGGCTGATCTCGTTGAATCGATGTCCTGCAGGGCATTTACACTCGAACGAGCCCACTGTGTTAATGCATTTTCCTCCCTGACACAGACCAGGAATGGCCTGGCACTCATCCACATCTACACACACACACACACACACACACACACACACAAAACACACACAATGACAGAGATAGAAACACTTTAAATAATCCAATAATAAACATTCAGAATATAACTCTGTAAACAACACACTAATTTATGATGCAGATTCATACACTTTCATTACACAATGGATGAATAAATGTACACAAAAGAATGCAATCCTTCATTTCTTTCTCTCTGTTTCTCTCTCTCTCTCTCTCTCTCTCTCTCTCTCTCTCACACACACACACACACACACACACACACACACACACACACACACACAGGGTGATAAATAAGAGCAGTGGGGAATGTGGAAAAGTGAAAAGACAGATATTTGCAGAGAGACACACTGGAGACGGAGCATCTGAAGAAACATAGAAGAACAAGAGTGAGGGAGGAAAAGTGAGTGAGAAGGTGAGAAAGGGGAGGATGGAGACAGACAGCAATGAAGAGATGGAGAGAGAAAGACTATGTGAAAGGAAAAGAACTGAAGAGAGAGAGAGCGAGAGAGAGAGCGAGAGAGAGCAGGGAGGATGGTGTCTGCTAACCCTCCTCAGCGTGGTTCAGACAGCCAGACGTTAGAAGAATTTCCCCCGCTGGAGAAATAAGTGTGAGGGCCAAATTGAGCAGCATGTGGCTGTGTCCCCCAAAAGCACAGTACGGCCTCTTGGCACACTCACGCGCTGAGACTCACAGATTACAGTTCATATTAACGCTAAAGTTCATTAGAACTCTAGAGAGCTGAGTGCAGGCTGGAGCAGGGTCAATGCCTCATTTATAAATAAATAAATAAATAAATAAATAAATAAATAAATAAATGTGTGCTAATAAATAAAAAAAATCTGGTGAAAGAATAATTACCTTATGTCTTGTGAAAAATAAGAAATAAACCAACTGAAATGAGTAAATATGAGTACTGTGTGTTTGTTAGCAGTGTTTGTCATCTTGGTAGCAGTGATGAGTCACTAAGTGTGTATTCACACCGGGTCTGGACACTCAGGTCCACACCCACTGGGCTCGTCTGGGCAGCATCTTAATCACAGCTTTTTATTTACATCAAAAAATTCCTTCTGACCCAGGAGTGAAATTCTCACCTTCTTTGCACTCAGGTTTGCAGACTGGCATGACATTCCTCTATCTCCATTCCTTTCATCTCCATTCCTCTATCTCCATTCCCTTCATCTCCATTCCTCTATCTCCATTCCCTTCATCTCCATTCCTCTATCTTCATTCCCTTCATCTCCATTCCTCTATCTCCATTCCCTTCATCTCCATTCCTCTATCTCCATTCCCTTCATCTCCATTCCTCTATCTCCATTCCCTTCATCTCCATTCCTCTATCTCCATTCCCTTCATCTCCATTCCTCTATCTCCATTCCCTTCATCTCCATTCCTCTATCTTTATTCCCTTCATCTCCATTCCTCTATCTCCATTCCCTTCATCTCCATTCCTCTATCTGCATTCCTCTATCTCCATTCCCTTTATCTCCATTCCTCTATCTCCATTCCCTTCATCTGCATTCCTCTATCTCCATTCCCTTCATCTCCATTCCTCTATTTCCATTCCTCTATTTTCCATTCCCTTCATCTCCATTCCTCTATCTGCATTCCTCTATCTCCATTCCCCCTTTATCTCCATTCCCTTCATCTCCATTCCTCTATCCCCCATTCCCTTCATCTCCATTCCTCTATTTCCATTCCTCTATCTCCATTCCCTTCATCTCCATTCCTCTATCTCCATTCCCTTCATCTCCATTCCCTTCATCTCCATTCCTCTATTTCCATTCCTCTATCTCCATTCCCCTTTATCTCCATTCCTCTATCTCCATTCCTCTATCTCCATTCCCTTTATCTCCATTCCTCTATCTCCATTCCTCTATCTCCATTCCCTTCATCTCTATTCCTCTATCTCCATTCCCCTATCTCCATTCCCTTCATCTCCATTCCTCTATCTCCATTCCCTTCATCTCCATTCCTCTATCTCCATTCCTCTATCTCCATTCCCTTCATATCCATTCCTCTATCTCCATTCCCTTCATCTCCATTCCTCTATCTCCATTCCTCTATCTCCATTCCCCTTTATCTCCATTCCTCTATCTCCATTCCCCTTTATCTCCATTCCTCTATCTCCATTTCTCTATTTCCATTCCTCTATCTCCATTCCCTTCATCTCCATTCCTCTATCTCTATTCCTCTATCTCCATTCCCTTCATCTCCATTCCTCAAACTCCATTCCCTTCATCTCCATTCCTCTATCTCCATTTCCCCTATGTCCATTCCCTTCATCTCCATTCCTCTATCTCCATTCCTCTATATCCATTCTCTTTATCTCCATTCCCTTCATCTCCATTCCCTTCATCTCCATTCCTCTATCTCCATTCCTCTATCTCCATTCCTCTATCTCCATTCCCTTCATCTCTATTCCTCTATCTCCATTCCTCTATCTCCATTCCCTTCATCTCCATTCCTCTATCTCCATTCCTCTATCTCCATTCCTCTATCTCCATTCCCTTCATCTCCATTCCTCTATCTCCATTCCTCTATCTCCATTCCTCTATCTCCAAATTTCCCCTTTATCTCTATTCCTCTATCTCCATTCCTCTATCTCCATTCCCTTCATCTCCATTCCTCTATCTCCATTCCTCTATCTCCATTCCCTTCATCTCCATTCCTCTATCTCCATTCCTCTATCTCCATTCCTCTATCTCCATTCCCTTCAAACTCTATTCCTCTATCTCCATTCCTCTATCTCCATTCCCTTCATCTCCATTCCTCTATCTCCATTCCCTTCATCTCCATTCCTCTATCTCCATTCCTCTATTTCCATTCCTCTATCTCCTTCCCTTCATCTCCATTTCCCCTATCTCCATTCCTCTATCTCCATTCCCTTCATCTCCCTTCCTCTATGTCCATTCCCCTTTATCTCCATTCCTCTATCTCCATTCCTCTATATCCATTCTCTTTATCTCCATTTTCCCCTTTATCTCCATTCCCTTCATCTCCATTCCTCTATCTCCATTCCTCTATCTCCATTCCTCTATCTCCATTCCCTTCATCTCTATTCCTCTATCTCCATTCCTCTATCTCCATTCCTCTATCTCCATTCCCCCTTTATCTCTATTCCTCTATCTCCATTCCTCTATCTCCATTCCTCTATCTCCATTCCTCTATCTCCATTCCCTTCATCTCCATTCCTCTATCTCCATTCCTCTATCTCCATTCCTCTATCTCCATTCCTCTATCTCCATTCCCTTCATCTCTATTCCTCTATCTCCATTCCTCTATCTCCATTCCTCTATCTCCCTTCCCTTCATCTCTATTCCTCTATCTCTATTCCTCTATCTCCATTCCTCTATCTCCATTCCCTTCATCTCCATTCCTCTATCTCCATTCCTCTATTTCCATTCCTCTATCTCCATTCCCTTCATCTCCATTCCTC
>JAUCMX010000004.1:493536-516036 GCA_033459395.1 Hemibagrus guttatus
AACCACTCACTCATACATCCACACCCCTCAATCATACACCACACCCCCCTCACTCATACACCACACACCCCTCAATCATACACCACACCCCCTCACTCATACACCACACCCCCTCAATCATACACCACACCCCCTCACTCATACACCACACCCCCCTCACTCATACACCACACACCCCTCACTCATACACCACACCCCCCTCACTCATACACCACACCCCCTCACTCATACACCACACACCCCTCACTCATACACCACACCCCCTCAATCATACACCACACCCCCCTCATTCTACACCACACCCCCCCCACTCATACACCACACACCCCTCAATCATACACCACACCCCCTCACTCATACACCACACACCCCTCACTCATACACCACACCCCCTCATCCCTACACCACACCCCCTCACTCATACACCACACCCCCCTCACTCATACACCACACCCCCTCACTCATACACCACACCCCCTCACTCATACACCACACCCCCTCACTCATACACCACACCCCCTCACTCATACACCACACCCCCCTAATCAACACCAACCCCCCTCATTCATACACCACACCCCCCCCACTCATACACCACACACCCCTCACTCATACACCACACCCCCCTCAATCATAAAAACCCCCCCAAACCCACCCCCCACTCATACACCACACACCCCTCAATCATACACCACACCCCCCTCACTCATACACCACACCCCCCTCAATCATACACCACACCCCCTCACTCATACACCACACCCCCTCACTCATACACCACACCCCCCTCACTCATACACCACACCCACTCATTTCTGCACTTTATAATAACTGTAACTCAGGGGGGGGTGTGTGTGTGGGGGGGGGGGGGGGGGGGGGGGGTCAAGGCTGTGTGTTGTAAACAGTGTGAGGAACAATAGGAGAAAGGGAGTGATGCCAAATAAACTGGCCAACAATCTGGAAAGTCATGCTCGGACAGGATGGAGCCAAAGACCACACACACACACACACACACACACACACACACACACACACACACACACACACACGCACACACGCATACATGCTTGGGGACAAAATACCAAAATACACACAGACTGTTAACAAGCTGTGTACTGGTTTTGATAGAACCACATTCTAGGAAAAACAATTCTGAATACACACTACTGAATATACACAACTAAATACACATTCCTCTACACACTGCCCCTGAACACACTGCCCCTGAACACACTGCCCCTGAACACACTGCCCCTGAACACATTCCTCCTGAACACACTGCCCCTGAACACACTCTTCCTGAACACACTGCCCCTGAACACACTGCCCTGAACACACTCCTCCTGAACACACTGCCCCTGAACACACTCCTCCTGAACACACTGCTCCTGAACACACTCTTCCTGAACACACTGCCCCTGAACACACTCCTCCTGAACACACTGCTCCTGAACACACTCTTCCTGAACACACTGCCCCTGAACACACTGTCCCTGAACACACTCCTCCTGAACACATTGCCCCTGAAGATACTGTCCCTGAATACACTCCTCCTGAACACACTCCTCCTGAACACACTGCCTCTGAACACACTCCTCATGAACACACTCCTCATGAACACACTGCCCTGAACACACTCCTCCTGAACTCACTGCCCCTGAACACACTCCTCCTGAACTCACTGCCCCTGAACACACTGCCCCTGAACACACACCTCCTGAAAACAGTGCCCCTGAACACACTCCTCCTGAACACACTGCCCCTGAACACACACCTCCTGAACACACTGCCCCTGAACACACTCCTCCTGAATATTCTGCCCCTGAACACACTTCTCCTGAACACACTGCCCCTGAACACACTCCTCCTGAACACACTGCCCCTGAACACACTCCTCCTGAATATTCTGCCCCTGAACACACTTCTCCTGAACACACTCCTCCTAAACACACTCCTCCTGAACACACTGCCCTTGAACACATTCCTTAACATAATGCCCTTAACACACTCCTCCTGAATATTCTGCCCTTGAACACACTCCTCCTGAACACACTGCCCCTGAACACACTGCTCCTGAACACACTCCTCCTGAATATTCTGCCCTTGAACACACTCCTCCTGAACACACTGCCCTGAACACACTGCTCCTGAACACACTCCTCCTGAACACACTGCCCCTGAATACACTCCTCCTGAACACACTGCTTCTGAACACACTGCTTCTGAACACACTGCCCCTGAACACACTGCCCCTGAATACACTCCTCCTGAACACACTCCTCCTGAACACACTGCCCCTGAACACACTGCCCCTGAACACACTCCCCCTGAACACACTGCCCCTGAATACACTCCTCCTGAACACACTGCTTCTGAACACACTCCTCCTGAACACACTCCTCCTGAACACACTGCCCCTGAACACACTGCTCCTGAATACACTCCTCCTGAACACACTCCTCCTGAAGACACTGACCCTGAACACACTCCTCCTGAACACACTGCTTCTGAACACACTGCCCCTGAACACATCATCCTGAACACACTGCCCCTGAACACATTCTTCCTGAACACACTCCTCCTGAACACACTGCCCCTGAACACACTGCCCCTGAACACACTCCTCCTGAAGACACTGCCCCTGAACACACTCTTCCTGAACACACTGCCCCTGAACACACTCCTCCTGAAGACACTGCCCCTGAACACACTCTTCCTGAACACACTGCCCCTGAACACACTCCTCCTGAACACACTGCCCCTGAACACACTCCTCCTGAACACACTGCCCCTGAACACACTGCTTCTGAACACACTGCCCCTGAACACACTCCTCATGAACACACTCCTCAATGAACACACTGCCCCTGAACACACTCCTCCTGAACACACTGCCCCTGAAGACACAGCCCCTGAACGCACTCCTCCTGAACACACTGCCCCTGAACATACTCTTCCTGAACACACTCCTCCTGAACACACTGCCCCTGAACTCACTGCCCCTGAACACACTGCCCCTGAACACACTCCTCCTGAACTCACTGCCCCTGAACACACTCCTCCTGAACACACTCCTCCTGAACTCACTGCCCTGAACACACTGCTCCTGAACACACTGCCCCTGAACACACTCCTCCTGAACACATTGCCTCTGAACACACTCCTCATGAACACACTGCCCCTGAACACACACCTCCTGAACACAGTGCCCCTGAACACACTTCTCCTGAACACACTGCCTCTGAACACACTGCCCCTGAACACACTCCTCCTGAACACACTGCCCCGAACACACTCCTCCTGAACACACTGCCCCTGAACACATTCATCCTGAACACACTGCCCCTGAACACACTCCTCCTGAACACACTGCCCCTGAACACACTCCTCCTGAACACACTGCCCCTGAACACACTCCTCCTGAACACACTGCCCCTGAACACACTCCTCATGAACACACTGCCTCTGAACACACTCCTCATGAACACACTGCCCCTGAACACACTCCTCCTGAACTCACTGCCCCTGAACACACTGCTCCTGAACACACTCCTCATGAACTCACTGCCCCTGAACACACACCTCCTGAACACAGTGCCCCTGAACACACTCCTCCTGAACACACTGCCCCTGAACACACACCTCCTGAACACACTGCCCCTGAACGCACTCCTCCTGAATATTCTGCCCCTGAACACACTTCTCCTGAACACAACTGCCCCTGAACACACTCCTCCTGAACACACTGCCCCTGAACACACTCCTACTGAATATTCTGCCCCTGAACACACTTCTCCTGAACACACTCCTCCTGAACACACTGCCCCTGAACACACTCTTCCTGAACACACTGCCCCTGAACACACTCCTCCTGAACACACTGCTCCTGAACACACTGCCCCTGAACACACTGCTTCTGAACACACTGCCCCTGAACACTCTCCTCATGAACACACTGCCCCTGAACACACTGCCCCTGAACACACTCCTCCTGAACACACTGCCCTGAACACACTCCTCCTGAAAACACTCCTCCTGAACACACTGCCCCTGAACACACTGCTTCTGAACACACTGCCCTCTGAACACACTCCTCATGAACACACTCCTCATGAACACACTGCCCCTGAACACACTCCTCCTGAACACACTGCCCCTGAAGACACTGCCCCTGAACGCACTCCTCCAGAACACACTGCCCCTGAACATACTCTTCCTGAACACACTGCTCCTGAACACACTGCCCCTGAACACACTGCTTCTGAACACACTGCCCCTGAACACACTCCTCATGAACACACTCCTCATGAACACACTGCCCCTGAACACACTCTCCTGAACACACTGCCCCTGAACACACTGCCCCTGAACACACTGCTTCTGAACACACTACCCCTGAACACACTCCTCATGAACACACTGCCCTCTGAACACACTCCTCCTGAACACACTGCCCCTGAAGACACTGCCCCTGAACGCACTCCTCCTGAACACACTGCCCCTGAACATACTCTTCCTGAACACACTGCCCCTGAACACACTGCCCCTGAACTCACTGCCCCTGAACACACTGCCCCTGAACACATTCCTTCTGAACACATTGCCTCTGAACACACTCCTCATGAACACTCTGCCCCTGAACACACACCTCCTGAACACAGTGCCCCTGAACACACTTCTCCTGAACACACTGCCTCTGAACACACTCCCCTGAACACACTGCTTCTGAACACACTGCCCCTGAACACACTCCTCATGAACACACTCCTCCTGAACACACTCCTCCTGAACACACTCCTCCTGAACACACTGCCCCTGAACAAACAGCTCCTGAACACAGTGCCCCTGAACACACTCCTCCTGAACACACTGCCTCTGAACACACTCCTCATGAACAGACTGCCCCTGAACACACTCCTCCTGAACACACTGCCCCTGAACACACTCCTCCTGAATATTCTGCCCCTGATCACACTTCTCCTGAACACACTGCCCCTGAACACACTCCTCATGAACACACTGCCCCTGAACACACTCCTCCTGAATATTCTACCCATGAACACACTCTCTCCTGAACACAGTGCCCCTGAACACAGTCCTCCTGAACACAGTGCCCCTGAACACACTCCTCCTGAACACACAGCCCCTGAACACACTCCTCCTGAACACACTGCCCCTGAACACATTCCTCCTGAACACACTGCCCCTGAACACACTGCCCCTGAACACACTGCCCCTGAACACACTCCTCCTGAACACACTGCCCCTGAACACACTCCTCCTGAACACACTCCTCCTGAACACACTGCCCCTGAACACATTCATCCTGAACACCTCCCTGAACACACTCTTCCTGAACACACTGCCCCTGAACACACTCCTCCTGAACACACTGCCCCTGAACACACTGCCCCTGAACACACTGCCCCTGAACACACTCTTCCTGAACACACTGCCCCTGAACACACTCCTCTTGAACACACTGCCCTGAACACACTGCCCCTGAACACACTCCTCCTGAACACACTGCCCCTGAACACACTCTTCCTGAACACACTGCCCCTGAACACACTGCTTCTGAACACACTGCCCCTGAACACACTCCTCATGAACACACTCCTCCTGAACACACTCCTCCTGAACACACTCCTCCTGAACACACTGCCCCTGAACACACTGCCCCTGAACACATTCATCCTGAACACACTGCCCCTGAACACACTCTTCCTGAACACACTGCCCCTGAACACACTCCTCCTGAACACACTGCCCTGAACACACTGCCCCTGAACACACTCCTCCTGAACACACTGCCCCTGAACACACTCCTCCTGAACACACTGCCCCTGAACACATTCCTCCTGAACACACTGCCCCTGAACACACTGCTTCTGAACACACTGCCCCTGAACACACTCCTCCTGAACACACTCCTCCTGAACACACTCCTCCTGAACACACTGCCCCTGAACACACTGCCCCTGAACACATTCATCCTGAACACACTGCCCCTGAACACACTCTTCCTGAACACACTGCCCCTGAACACACTCCTCCTGAACACACTGCCCCTGAACACACTGCCCCTGAACACACTCCTCCTGAACACACTGCCCCTGAACACACTCTTCCTGAACACACTGCCCCTGAACACACTCCTCTTGAACACACTGCCCCTGAACACACTGCCCCTGAACACACTCCTCCTGAACACACTGCCCCTGAACACACTCTTCCTGAACACACTGCCCCTGAACACACTGCTTCTGAACACACTGCCCCTGAACACACTGCTTCTGAACACACTGCCCCTGAACACACTCCTCCTGAACACACTCCTCCTGAACACACTCCTCATGAACACACTCCTCCTGAACACACTCCTCCTGAACACACTGCCCCTGAAGACACTGCCCCTGAACGCACTCCTCCTGAACACACTGCCCCTGAACATACTCTTCCTGAACACACTGCCCCTGAACACACTGTCCCTGAACACACTCCTACTGAACACACTGCCCCTGAACACACTCCTCCTGAACACACTGCCTCTGAACACACTCCTCATGAACACACTGCCCCTGAACACACACCTCCTGAACACAGTGCCCCTGAACACACTCCTCCTGAACACACTGCCTCTGAACACACTCCTCATGAACACACTGCCCCTGAACACATTCATCCTGAACACACTGCCCCTGAACACACTCTTCCTGAACACACTGCCCCTGAACACACTCCTCCTGAACACACTGCCCCTGAACACACTGCCCCTGAACACACTCCTCCTGAACACACTGCCCCTGAACACACTCTTCCTGAACACACTGCCCCTGAACACACTCCTCTTGAACACACTGCCCCTGAACACACTGCCCCTGAACACACTCCTCCTGAACACACTGCTCCCTGAACACACTCTTCCTGAACACACTGCCCCTGAACACACTGCTTCTGAACACACTGCCCCTGAACACACTGCTTCTGAACACACTGCCCCTGAACACACTCCTCCTGAACACACTCCTCCTGAACACACTCCTCATGAACACACTCCTCCTGAACACACTGCCCCTGAAGACACTGCCTCTGAACGCACTCCTCCTGAACACACTGCCCTGAACATACTCTTCCTGAACACACTGCCCATGAACACACTGTCCCTGAACACACTCCTACTGAACACACTGCCCCTGAACACACTCCTCCTGAACACACTGCCTCTGAACACACTCCTCATGAACACACTGCCCCTGAACACACACCTCCTGAACACAGTGCCCCTGAACACACTCCTCCTGAACACACTGCCTCTGAACACACTCCTCATGAACAGACTGCCCCTGAACACACTCCTCCTGAACACACTGCCCCTGAACACACTCCTCCTGAACACACTGCCCCTGAACACACACCTCCTGAACACAGTGCCCCTGAACACACTCCTCCTGAACACACTGCCCCTGAACACACTCCTCATGAACAGACTGCCCATGAACACACTCCTCCTGAACACACTGCCCCTGAACACACTCCTCCTGAATATTCTGCCCCTGAACACACTTCTCCTGAACACACTGTCCCTGAACACACTCCTCATGAACACACTGCCCCTGAACACACTCCTCCTAACACACTCCTCCTGAACACACTGCCCTTGAACACACTCCTTAACATAATGCCCTTAACACGCTCCTCCTGAATATTCTGCCCTTGAACACACTCCTCCTGAACACACTGCCCCTGAACACACTCCTCATGAACACACTGCCCCTGAACACACTCCTCCTGAATATTCTACCCCTGATCACACTCCTCCTGAACACAGTGCCCCTGAACACACTCCTCCTGAACACACTGCCCCTGAACACACTCCTCCTGAACACAGTGCCCCTGAACACACTCCTCCTGAATATTCTGCCCGCTGAACACACTCCTCATGAACACACTGCCCCTGAACACACTTCTCCTGAACACAGTGCCCCTAAACACACTCCTCCTGAAACACACTGCCCCTGAACACACTGCCCCTGAACACATTCCTTCTGAATATTCTGCCCTGAACACACTCCTCCTGAACACAGTGCCCCTGAACACACTGCTCCTGAACACACTCCCCCTGAACACACTGCTTCTGAAACACACTCCTCCTGAACACACTGCCCCTGAACACACTGCTCCTGAATACACTCCTCCTGAACACAATCCTCCTGAAGACACTGACCCTGAACACACTCCTCCTGAACACACTGCCCCTGAACACACTGCTTCTGAACACACTGCTTCTGAACACACTCCTCCTGAACACACTGCTCCTGAACATACTCCTCCTGAACACACTGCCCCTGAACACACTCCTCCTGAACACACTGCTTCTGAACACACTGCCCCTGAACACACTGCTTCTGAACACACTGCTCCTGAACACACTCCTCCTGAACACACTGCCCCTGAACACACTCTTCCTGAATACACTCCTCCTGAACACACTGCTTCTGAACACACTGCTCCTGAACACACTCCTCCTGAACACATTGCTCCTGAACACACTGCTTCTGAACACACCTGTTCTGAACACACTGCTCCTGAACACACTCCCCCTGAACACACTGCCCCTGAATACACTCCTCCTGAACACACTGCCCCTGAACACACTCCTCCTGAACACACTGCTTCTGAACACACTCCTCCTGAACACACTGTCCCTGAACACATTCCTCCTGAACACACTGCCCCTGAACACACTCCTCCTGAACACACTGCTTCTGAACACACTCCTTCTGAACACACTGCTCCTGAACACACTCCTCCTGAAAACACTCCTCCTGAAAACACTGCCCCTGAACACACTCCTTCTGAACACACTGCTCCTGAACACACTCTTTCTGAACACACTGCTCCTGAACACACTCCTCCTGAACACACTGCTTCTGAACACACTCCTCCTGAACACACTGCCCCTGAACACACTCTTCCTGAATACACTCCTCCCGAACACACTGCTTCTGAACACACTTCTCCTGAACACACTGCTCCTGAACACACTCCTCCTGAACACATTGCTCCTGAACACACTGCTTCTGAACACACTGCTCCTGAACACACTCCCCCTGAACACACTGCCCCCGAATACACTCCTCCTGAACACACTCCCTTCTGAACACACTCCTCCTGAACACACTGCTTCTGAACACATTCCTCCTGAACACACTGCCCCTGAACACACTCCTCCTGAACACACTGCTTCTGAACACACTCCTTCTGAACACACTGCTCCTAAAACACACTCCTCCTGAAAACACTCCTCCCTTTGAAAACACTCCCTCCTGAACACACTCTTTCTGAACACACTGCTCCTGAACACACTCCTCCTGAACACACTGCTCCTGAACACACTCTTTCTGAACACACTGCTCCTGAACACACTCCTCCTGAACACACTGCTCCTGAACACACTCCTCTTGAACACACTCCTCCTGAACACACTCCAGTTTAATTTCTGATGGTGAAACTTAATGTTCTGGCTTCATAACGACAGACGTGGTTTGTTTTGGGCATTTCTATGTAAATATGTATTGTAATGAAAAGCACATGGTACCAAACAAACACAGCAGTGTATCTCTTGCTCACACACCCTGTAACGGCACATCTGTATTAAATCGAGTTTGTACGGAGGGACGGGTCCAAACACATGACAGAACTCAAAAAGAAGCTTGGGGAAAAAACAAGCTGAAAAAACACAATGAAGGCCTGTGCATTGTCTCAGCGTCTCAAAGATCCACACGCAAGAACTCATCTGCACAAGCAGAACCTTCTCATCAAGACAGAAGAGAACTCCAGAACTATATTGCCAATCGTTATCATCTAAATTGCTCAAGAACCTCAAGTTCTCCAGACTCATCATTATTCTCAATCTTCAACCACGTTTTAGTAAACAGACGTCTGAATCACAGGCTACTCTAGAACTCACTTTTTTTTTTAGATTATATGTTTTCCAGACCATGTACTCTCAAACAATCAGGAACATTTCTGTTGTTCTCCAAATCCAGGACCATGTTCTCTGGATCTCATTCTGCCAAACCATATCGTGTCAAGAACACCACCTAATCAAAAACACACCTTCTTCCAGACATTCTTCAGACCTCAGTGTGTCCAGACTATAAGTTCTTCAGATCCCACATTCTCTAAAGCCTCTAAGATGTTCTCTAAGACACATGAACTCCAAAACTCTCAATCTTCACCATCTTCTTCAGGATCCATTTTCAGAAACCATGTTAAGCAGAACCCATAGCCCCCAGATACCATAACCACCAAAATCTACAAACTCCATAACCAGCTCCTTAACAACAATTAAAGTTTGTTAAGCCCTTGATCCATCTGCAGAATATAGAACCTCCAGGTCCAACATCATGACCAGAGCCATGGTCAAAGTAACCCATTCTCTCAAACATATCTTGTCTGGAAACCAGACTGCTCGAGTCACCGCCCTTTTCACAGCCCAAGTTCTGTAAATCAAATCTTCTTCAGAATCTTCCCTAGTCAGAATCGACATTTTCTACACATAATTCTACATATGAGTCAACACTCTCCAGAAATTCTAGATCCAACACTGTCTACACCCTATACAAGTTTCTCCCCACAGCCCATGTTCTTCAGGCTAAACAATTTCTAGAACCAACACTAGCAGATATTCTGAACCCATATGCTCCAGAATTAGCCCACTATCCTATTGTTGCTTGGCTCAGCATCACAGTACTCTGAAAACTAACTACATCAGCATCACAGGGCGATGGCATCAAGCTATATCAGAATCCCAGCACAATGCAAACAAATGACAGCATCACCATGGTAACGTCATCATGGTAATGTTACCATGGCAAAAGGGGTAAAGGTTGAACATTTGTGATGTCACTGTGGTGTCTGAGTCTTACCTCGTTCACACTGAGCGCCGGTGAATCCGTACGTACACACACAGCGGTTTGGAGCAACACACCTTCCTCCATTCAAACATCCTGACTCACACACCGCTACACACACACACACACACACACACACACACACACAGAGTACAGGATTATGGATCCGTGTTGAATAAATGATTGAAGTCATGATGATGTTGATTCTGAATCACTCTAAACGTGATGTGAGTGTTATGAGTAACAGGAACACGACGTGTTTATTCATCATCATCATTATTCAGCAGCTTCACTGTATTTTAAACAACTATATAAATGATCCAATCTCAGTGAACTGCAGAGCTCACAGCTGCAGAGTCACAGTGTTCAGACCTAAAGCTTAATGAGTTTCCTTTTAAGGAAAAACTATTTCTGTGTCAAAAAACAAATCATTAAGAAACTGTAGCTACATGCCACAGCATGAAAATATCCTGTATTTTTACACCCTTATCACAAGGGACTCATTTTTTATACAGCTGAGCCATTGAGGGTTAGGGGCCTTGCTCAGGGGCCCAGCAGTGGTAGCTTGATGGACCTGGGATTCAAATGCTTGCCCTTCTGATCAGTAGTCCAGCACCTTAACCACTAAGCTACCACATCCTCTATATATTTTCAACTCAGTGACAGTATCATGCAGGGATTAGTAACACTTCTCAGACTTTACTGAAATCATTAGCTAAGAAAGGCTTTAATGCATCAGTCGATATGATCACGTTATTAATGAAGTGCATTGTGGGTAATGTAGTGTTGACAGTGCTGCTGCTGCTGATGATGATGATGATGATGATGATGATGATGATGATGTTTTTCTTACGCTGGCCGCAGTGAGCTCCGGTGTAACCTTTCTGACACAGACAGCTTTCTTCTGCACACGTTCCTCCATTCATGCAGCGAATATTACAGTTTTGAACTACAAGAGAAGAAAAATATTAAACACACACACATACACACACACACACACACACACACCCCCTATCCTAAACATGCTGAATTTAGTCCTATTTAGAGAGTGTTCATTTCTCACAATGTGTATCTGTATTAAAACATCTGCATGCTTTTTTCTACAAACCCAGATGTTTATACTGACATCATGAGTTATTAAAATCCCAATCCATAAAAAACATAATCTGATGATTTAGACGTCATTAATATATTTATTTACTATATAGAACACTTTTTGTCTTAAATATCACATGTAGGAAATATGGTGTGAAAGCTGAGTAACGCGACCCACAGAAGAGATTTTTGGGATTTTTGCGAGCGTCTGTTGGGGCGGTGTTTCAGCGCTCTGTGGATGTGCACTCAGAGATGGCTGAATATCTTCACTAGACATCTGCTTGTAAAATCACAGAGATGTTTATGTGGTTGGGACCAAACCGATCGGCTCGTCCTTGGGTTCGTCTGAAAGGCGAGATCATTTTCAGCTTCCTGCAGAAAACTAAAGCCAAGCAAACAGGTCTAACGTGCCGAGTCTCCGGGCTGAGTGTGTGGTGTTTATTTATCCCAGCTAACACTCATCACCTCACGCTCAGTCCAACTCCTCAAGGTCTAACACGCCCAGAGAAAAGCTCTGGACTGTAGAAGGATGTCGGGTGTATGGGTAACACATTGGTTTTGGACTGCACTCTGAACTCACTGAATCCCAGAGGAGATGAGATAATGAACAGGAAATGACATCATACACGAGCAGGAATTAGGACAGCATGACAAATTCATTTTGCACAGAGAGACTCTGCCAGAAAGTCCTGACAAATACTGTGACACAAGAAATAAAACATTCCTCAGAAACACACACACACACACACACACACACACACACACCCCACACACACACACCTGATTTGGAGCCACAGGAAGGAGCAATCTGTCCAGTTGGGCAGGTGCACATGTTTGGTCTGGAACAAAATCCATCACCACAGGAACTACGGCAGATTGCTGGAGACAGAGAGAAAAAGAAAGGGGGGAGAGAGAGAGAGAGAGAGAGAGAGAGAGAGAGAGAGAGAGAGAGAGAGAGAGAGAGAGAGAGAGAGAGAGAAAGTGAGAGAGAGAGAGAAAGAGAGAGAGTGAAAGAGAGTGAAATAGAGAGAGAGATAGAAAGAGAGAGAGTGAAGGAGAGAGAGAGAGGGTGGGAAAGTGAAGGGGGAGAGAGAGAGAGAGAGAGAGAGAGAGATTAGGCTGCTGATGGAGGTCAGTAGCTTTGGTCAGTTGGTGTGGTTGGTGTGTGTTTGTGTGTGTTTGTGTTTGGATTATTTCACGAGTCTAAGGTTGAAGGTGGGTGTAAAGTTCACATCTCTCCTGAAATCAGAACTTCTTTTCCACATTCCCGTGTCCTGCAGCACACACATACGTTCATGTTTGTTCTGAATGCTGACTTCTGACAAGCTATGTTCTGAACTTCTGTAATCTCAGAAGTCGTGAAGCGTTCAGTCTTTCTGTTCCTGAGAGCTCTGTTTAATTCCGTGTAAAAACTCAACAATTTCAAAATAATCCACGAAGGACAAATCACAGAAGGAGTTTAAAGTTCAGAGAGTCACGGTTCAGCTGCAGGTCTGAGGATTTGGAGTTCAGGTTGGAGAGTCAGCTCCTTCTCCTCTGTCTGTGAGGTGAATAAAGAGTTTGTGATTGTAGTGATGCAGGTCGCGACCCCACACTTCCTCACTTTTAGCTACTAAACAATATAAACAATCAGGCGGTCAGCCAGCACAAACACAACACCAGCACAGAGCCCACACCGGCCTTCCTGAGAAACTCAGCATTCTATTCAGACCTGGAGGAAAAAACATCACCACAATACGCTTCCATCTCAACAGAATCAACTCAGGCTCAGGTCAGAAAAATCAGATCTTTCAAGCTGATGCAGGTTTGTATCACAGAAGCATCAAGTGAAGAAACGTGGAGCTCTGGACGTCTGTTTAACTGCTCTCTTGATCTAGCTACTGGAGGTGCTGGTGGACCTCGTGGTGGTGGTGGTGTGAGGGGGTGGAGGTGGTGAAGGGTGTAGTGGATGTGTTGGTGTTGTTAGTGGAGGTGGTAGTTTAAGGTGATGGTGGTGGTGTGAGGGGGTGGTGCTGGTGAAGGTAGAGGTTTGAGATGATGGAGGTGGTGAAGGGTGTAGTGGATGTGGTGGTGCTGGTGAAGGTTTTGGTTTGAGGTGTTGGTGGTGGAGGAGGAGGAGGAGGAGGTGGTGGTGGTTTTGGTGAAGGTAGTGGTTTACGGTGGTGGTCTTGGTGGACATGGTGTGAGGTGATGGAGATGGTAGTGGATGTGCTACCAGAGGGTTGGAGCTTCAGAAGCCTCTGTGCTTTGGACAGCGTCTGACACCCTTTCGGTCAGAAGTTGTAGCTCAGGTGGAGGAGGTGGTGCTCAGTGTGTAACAGGAGTTCCGTTAGTTAGAGATCTGATGTGTGCAGTTTATTAACAGATCTTTAGAACTTACGGACAATACACTGGTTTCCTCCGGTGAGAGTTTTCCACCCAGGACAGCAGTAGGAGTGTTGTCGTGTTCCACACACATTTGGGCTGCAAAAACACATGAAAAAAAATTCAGTAAACACGTGCTTTTTGAGGCACAGATGTTTAATTGATATATTGGAGAAACGTGTTATTTATAACCCCCATTACGTGTTCCTCAAAACATCTCACACTCGTCTGAATGAACAAGTTTCATTACATGACTCAGCTGCATGCTTTCAGAGCTGAATCACCAAAAACCAATCAGGAACATTCTGTTTTTTCCCAAACAAATTTGATTATCTGCAGTCACACTGTGTTCTTACATAACAAGCCAACAGGAATGTGTCACAGTCCGGGACTGGAGACCAACAACTCCAGCAGTCCTGCCAGACTTCACGCTGTTTTAACTGCATTGAGATTTATCGCTCAGAAACACACGCCCAGCATTCTTAAAAAACTGCACAGGAGACAAATGATTGACAGCTGTTCTGAAATCTCTGAAATCATCTGACCCGCATGAAGCCCCATCCCCCAGTGTCCTCACTTTCACTCTCCCAGCATCCCTCTGGAGAGGAAGGTCTCTAGCAGGCAGGTCACTCCTTTCCGTGTTTGTTAGGTTCACTTTCAGCTGTTTGCTAAAACTTTATAATCTGAAAGCTGCATGTGGTTCGAGTCCAAGAATAAAGCAGGAGGAAGTTAATAAGCCTTTGCTGTCCAAAGTCTGTTACACATTCCTCAACTTTATTAAGCTGCTGTCTTTATTAAACTGCGGAAACATATAACTGTTTGTCATCAGAATAGCAGAGGAGGCTAACCGCATGTTTACGAATATTTTTACCCAGAGGGAACAAACACCTCAACCATGAAAGTTAGGGATTATTTAACTGAATTAGCTCACAATGTTAAGAGCGTCCTCCGAGACAGGAGAGGTCAGTGACTCACAGCTACACAAACATCAACAACCAAAAAGACCCAAAATCTGACTTTACAACAATCAGTGCTGAGACACAAATCATTAAACCCACTGAGATACTGAGGAACAGTAACGTATTGTTTCCATAGCAACAGCTCATTCACAGGGATGTGTGTGTGTGTGTGTGTGTGTGTGTGTGTGTGTGTGTGTGTGTGTAAGGAGTCTCCAGTGTCAGTGCTGTGGAACAGACAGAGGTAAAGCTAGAACTTGAAGTTTATAGCTGATAGAACAGAAGACACAAGAGGAAGTCCCTCACTTTACTGAATAGTAGAAGTAGCTCTAAAAGGATAAAAATTATCATGTGGCTTTCTTTAATGAAGAGAATTGTAATGGTGGTTACATTGCTTTTCAGTATAACAGCAGCACACACAGTGATGTATGAGATGCTCTTCATGATGCCGAGTCTTCACTACAGTCCACACACCAGGTCAGGTACCCGTTCACCTGGAATGAAGCATGTCTCTCTCTCTCTCTCTCTCTCTCTCTCCTCTCCCCTCTCTTGTTTAAATGATTTATAATCCACTCTCTGTGTTTATAATGATTTATAATCCCACTCTCTAGTGTTTATAATGATTTATAATCCCACTCTCTGGTGTTTATAATGATTTATAATCCCACTCTCAGTGTTTATAATGATTTATAATCCCACTCTCAGTGTTTATAATGATTTATAATCCCACTCTCAGTGTTTATAATGATTTATAATCCCACTCTCAGTGTTTATAATGATTTATAATCCCACTCTCTAGTGTTTATAATGATTTATAATCCCACTCTCTGGTGTTTATAATGATTTATAATCCCACTCTCTAGTGTTTATAATGATTTATAATCCCACTCTCAGTGTTTATAATGATTTATAATCCCACTCTCAGTGTTTATAATGATTTATAATCCCACTCTCAGTGTTTATAATGATTTATAATCCCACTCTCTGTGTTTATAATGATTTATAATCCCACTCTCAGTGTTTATAATGATTTATAATCCCACTCTCAGTGTTTATAATGATTTATAATCCCACTCTCTGTGTTTATAATGATTTATAATCCCACTTCATGTTTTAATGATTTATAATCCCACTCTCGTGTTTATAATGATTTATAATCCCACTTCAGTGTTTATAATGATTTATAATCCCACTCTCAGTGTTTATAATGATTTATAATCCCACTCTCGTGTTTATAATGATTTATAATCCCACTCTCGGGGTTTATAATGATTTTAATCCCACTCTCAGTGTTTATAATGATTTTAATCCCCCTCTCTGTGTTTAAATGATTTATAATCCCACTCTCGGGGTTTATAATGATTTATAATCCCACTCTCAGTGTTTATAATCCCCCTCTCAGTGTTTATAATGATTTATAATCCCACTTTCTTGGTTATAATGATTTATAATCCCACTCTCAAATGTTTATAATGATTTTAATCCCACTCTCGTGTTTTAATGATTTATAATCCCACTCTCGTGTTTATAATGATTTATAATCCCACTCTCAGTGTTTATAATGATTTATAATCCCACTCTCTGTTTTATAATGATTTATAATCCCACTCTCAGTGTTTATAATGATTTATAATCCCACTCTCAGTGTTTATAATGATTTATAATCCCACTTCATGTTTTTAATGATTTATAATCCCACTCTCAGTGTTATAATGATTTATAATCCCACTCTCTGTGTTATAATGATTTATAATCCCACTCTCAGTGTTTATAATGATTTTAATCCCACTCTCTGTGTTTATAATGATTTATAATCCCACTCTCGTGTTTATAATGATTTATAATCCCACTCTCGTTTTATAATGATTTATAATCCCACTTTTTATGTTTTTAATGATTTATAATCCCACTCTCAGTGTTTATAATGATTTATAATCCCACTTCTTGTTTTTAATGATTTATAATCCCACTCTCGTGTTTATAATGATTTATAATCCCACTTCGTGTTTTTTATAAAATTTTTTAAAAATTTTTAATCCCACTCTCGTGTTTATAATGATTTATAATCCCACTCTCGTTTTATAAGATTTTTAAACCCACTCTCAGTTTTATAATGATTTATAATCCCACTCTCGTGTTTATAATGATTTATAATCCCACTTCTTGTTTTTAATGATTTATAATCCCACTCTCAGTGTTTATAATGATTTATAATCCCCCTCTCGTGTTTATAATGATTTATTCCCACTCTCGTGTTTATAATGATTTATAATCCCACTTTCCATGTTTTAATGATTTATAATCCCACTCCAGGTTTATAATGATTTATAATCCCACTCCGTGTTTATAAAGATTTATAATCCCCCTCTCGTGTTTATAATGATTTATAATCCCACTTTCCGTGTTTATAATGATTTATAATCCCACTCCGTGTTTATAATGATTTATAATCCCACTCTCGTGTTTATAATGATTTATAATCCCACTCTCTGTGTTTAAATGATTTATAATCCCACCCCTGTGTTTATAATGATTTATAATCCCACTCCAGTGTTTTAAAAATTCCCACTTCATGTTTTTAATGATTTATAATCCCACTTCTATGTTTTTAATGATTTATAATCCCACTCTCGTGTTTATAATGATTTATAATCCCACTCTCGGGTTTTTTTTATAATCCCACTCTCGTGTTTTAATGATTTATAATCCCACTCTCAGTGTTTATAATGATTTATAATCCCACTTCGTTTTATAATGATTTATAATCCCACTTCATGTTTTTAATGATTTATAATCCCACTCTCGTGTTTATAATGATTTATAATCCCACTCTCGTGTTTATAATGATTTATAATCCCACTCTCGTGTTTATAATGATTTATAATCCCACTTCTGGTTAAATGATTTATAATCCCACTCTCGTGTTTATAATGATTTATAATCCCACTCTCGTGTTTTTATTTTTAAACCCACTCTCAGTGTTTTTAATGATTTATAATCCCACTTTCCTTTTTTTATAATGATTTATAATCCCACTCTCAGTGTTTATAATGATTTTAATCCCACTCTCGTGTTTTAATGATTTTTAATCCCCCTCTCAGTGTTTATAATGATTTATAATCCCACTCTCAGTGTTTATAATGATTTATAATCCCACTCTCGTTTTATAATGATTTATAATCCCACTCTCAGTGTTTATAATGATTTATAATCCCACTCTCGTGTTTATAATGATTTATAATCCCACTCTCAGTGTTTATAATGATTTATAATCCCACTCTCGTGTTTATAAGATTTATAATCCCACCCCAGTGTTTATAATGATTTATAATCCCCCTCTCGGGGTTTATAATGATTTATAATCCCACTCTCGTGTTTTTAATGATTTTAATCCCACTCTCGTGTTTATAATGATTTATAATCCCACTCTCGTGTTTATAATGATTTATAATCCCCCTTCTTTTTTTATAATGATTTATAATCCCACTCTCGTGTTTATAATGATTTATAATCCCACTCTCTGGGGTTTATAATGATTTATAATCCCCCTCTCGTGTTTATAATGATTTATAATCCCCCCTTTTGTGTTTATAATGATTTTAATCCCACTCTCCGGTTTTTATTTTTTAAATCCCACTCTCTGTGTTTATAATTTTATAAACCCCCTCTTGGTTTTATAATGTTTTAAATTCAGTGTTTAAATATTAAATATTCTTTTAAAGATTTTTTTAAAACTTTCGGTTATAATGATTTATAAACCCTCTCATTTTTATAAGAAAACCCACCCTTTTTAAATGAATAACCCACTCTCTGGTTTATAAGATTTAAACCCATCTCAGTTTTTAATGATTAAATCCCACTTAGTGTTTATAAGATTTATAATCCCCCTCAGTGTTTAAAATTTTTTTAACCCACTCTCAGGTTTTTTTAAGTTTATAACCCACTCTCAGTGTTTATAATGATTTATAATCTCTCTGGTGTCACCCAGATGAGGATGAGGTTTCAGTCTGGTTACTCTCCAGGTTTCTTCATCACCACCATCACCTCTGACTGGGTCATTAGTGCTAAATTTATACTTTTAATATACTATCTTGATTTCTATTTTTCTGTAAAGGTGCTTTGAAAAAAATGTCAGCTGTTCAAATCTCTATGTAAATAAAATTCAATTCCTTAGACGATTTTTTAAATTTCTGTTCAGCACGATTCCACTCAGTGCCATTCCTCAGTCTATCACCTCTCTATTTCAATAGAAAAACAGGAACGCCTATAAAAGCTGAATGAACAACAGTCACTGGAGCTCGAATAAAAACAGCGAGTAAAGTACAGGGGAACTTCAAACCAGAACCAGATTCTTGGACCAGTTTAACCATTTATTCAACCTCCCCAGAGCTCACTGAGAAGATCAGCAGAACATGTAGTGATTTATTCCACAGATTTACGCTGGAGCATTAAACCCTTCCTGCAGTGTTCTCAACACATCACAACCCCTGAGTCCTTCTGCAAAAACCCTTCATGAAAGTTCTTCACTACGTCACGTTTTCTCTAACGTTCTTCATATGGAGACTAGACCTCGCTGTGCTTCCTCTGGTTTAAAATTTATCAGAAATAAATAAACACTTCAGATTAATCTGGAGGAATTAAACCAATCCTTTTTAATTGACATGGAAAGATCTTAAAAATACTTCATGCCATTTCCTCCCTAATGATCACAAACCATTGCTTATAAAACCACATCCAGGTTTATTTTCCTATAAAGCAAAGGGTTTATCTTTACGTGATTTCATTTCATTCCCTTCAGGTGTGATCATATCCTAATCAGTGGCATGAAGACACAAAAAACTAGTGGATTTTAAACCAACTCTTCTTGCTGTTTAAAGAGTTAACAGTGTTGTTACCCCTTGAGACCGAGCTGTCCCGTGTTCCCTCTGCGTTTGGTCCTGCTGACTTCCTTCTGCTCCGGTTTGATATCTTCAGTCGCGCCAAGCACCACAAGAGC
The DNA here is from genome assembly GCA_033459395.1 of Hemibagrus guttatus. NCBI lineage: Eukaryota > Metazoa > Chordata > Actinopteri > Siluriformes > Bagridae > Hemibagrus > Hemibagrus guttatus. The sequence continues at coordinate 513,867 of JAUCMX010000004.1, forward strand.
TGACCAAAATCCCAAAATCAACAACCTCAGCCACCACATCCTGCCCCTCTGATAATCCACCTTATAAAAAGAAAACGCAGCTCAGGGACGATCCGGATCAGATCTGCATGAAAACAACGTAAAAATATCACCGTAAGATTTTATTTACAGCTGAACAAACCAGCCATTGAGCTGCAGTGAGACAGAGCAGAGATGGTGATTTTTACAGAGGAAAAAAAAAAAAACAGAAAGTGGAGGAATGCAAGAAGCCCAGCAGCCAAATGAGCCAAAATCAGCAGAAATCAGCAGTGCAGGATTTGCATAAGAAGTGCAAACAGATGTAGTTCAGCTCTGTGTGAGATCATCCACCATACAACATCTAAACAGCTTTCACACACACACACACACAATCACACACACACACGAAAAATGTTAAAAGAGAAAGAGTGAAGAAGAAAATAGCTGGATGTTACTCTACCTCCCTGCAGCAGCCTGTGTGTCTCTCCTCCCTCTGATCTAAAAGCAGATGGAGAGAAGAAGAAGAGCAGAGGAAGAAGAGTGCAGGATCCTGAGGTGGAGCTCAGCAGAGTTTAATCATGGCAGGAGATCACCATGCAGCCGTGAAGTGAAGAGACGCAGAACTCCAACTGCTTTAAGAGCTTTGGAGCAGGATGAGCTGAGTGTTTGACTTCCACCAGCTCTCTCTCTCTCCCTCTCTTTCCTTGCTGAACTTTCTCTCTCATCCCTCCTCCCCCTCGTCACTTTTTTCCTCCCCAAAACACTCCCTTTTCTTCTCTTCTCCTTCTTTTCTCACACTCTCTATATTTCCAGAACTGCATTATGAATTTGTCTCGTTCTGTTTATACACAGCAGCAGCAGCAGCGCAGCACTTCATTATAAACTCTCCGAAAATTCCAATCTAAATGAACTGTTATGACTCACTGAATCACTGATCCACCTGCATGTACAGAAAAGAGTCGGATTTGCAGTTCAAAAGAGTTGATTCAGTAAATGTGATTCATCTGCCTGAGACAAGGCTGTCTGTTCTCTGCGTGAATCTACTTTTTAAAATGAAAAGAGGAATAAATGTGTGTGTGATTTGTGTTTTTCAGCATGCAATAAAAATAATTCATGATCAACATGGTTAGAAAGATAAATATTCGTATTTGTGGGATAAACAGCATGACCTGGTCACCTCCCATGCAGAATGTATTCATTTATTCACTTGTTTGTAAAGGAGAATTTCCCGTCTAATTTTGCACTGTATGTAGTCATGTCTCTGTCTGTCTCTCTGTCTGTCTCTCTTATTCTGTCTTACTTTGTATATAAAGATAGATATACAGTATATCAGATATACACTTGTCAAAAAGTTTGTGCATCTCTGACCATATGTTTCTTCTCCAAACTCTGTAGCTTTAAATTTAAACGTCATGTAACGAGCTTATCCTTTCTGTCAGTTTTTTTTTAGGGAACATGAGGAAGTTTCCTGTTTTCCTTACTGTTTTGCTGTTAGATTAGTTATCTGTCTTTCCTCTCAGAACCCTAACACACCAAGACAACTTAAGGAACTATCTCCAAAACCCAGGCTGACCGTCTCAGTGACCCCACGGCTCCTCAGAGAAGATAGCAGGACCACGTGCGTCTGTGAGAAAGTGGAAGCTCTAGATAACAGGAGGAGCAGTATTCCGAACCAACATTCGTACACATAAGTATTTCTCAACATTACTACAAATTCGATTATAAAAATCTTTTAAAAATAAAACTCTTTATTTCAGGCCGAGTTTCTTGCCGTCTCTATTTGGGCCCCCTTATCCAACATCGATCACTGTCTGGTTTAAAGCATTCATTATTTTAATTTAATTATTTAATCTTATATTATTTAATCATTCATTATATTATTTCTGTTTTTACATCTTTCACATTCGCTGTCGTCCATCGGAGAACTCGGTGTGGTTTATTTTTACTCCATCGCTAGCGGTTCAGCAGCCAAACCCAAATAAAACATCAGTAAACAGGACTCCAGACTCAGAACTCAGAAACTCTCCAAACTTAAACACTGAAGCCTAAAGCCACGGAAGGAAACGACAAAAAAATGAAATGTTTGAGTTGTCAAATATAATTGGTAGTAGCCATTGCGTAATGTAATGAAATTCCAGAAAGAGAGAGAGAGAGAGAACACACACAAGAGAGA
>JAUCMX010000004.1:518536-531036 GCA_033459395.1 Hemibagrus guttatus
TCTATCACAGTTACACTGTTACACTGTTACACTGTTACACTGTCACTTTATAATTACTGTTCTATCACAGTTACACTGTTACACTGTTACACTGTCACTTTATAATTACTGTTCTATCACTGTTACACTGTTACACTGTTACACTGTCACTTTATAATTACTGTTCTATCACAGTTACACTGTTACACTGTTACACTGTCACTTTATAATTACTGTTCTATCACAGTTACACTGTTTACAATGTTACACTGTCACTTTATAATTACTGTTCTATCACAGTTACACTGTTACAATGTTACACTGTCACTTTATAATTACTGTTCTGTCACAGTTACACTGTTACAATGTTACACTGTCACTTTATAATTACTGTTCTATCACAGTTACACTGTTACAATGTTACACTGTCACTTTATAATTACTGTTCTATCACAGTTTACACCAGTTACACTGTTACACTGTCACTTTATAATCAGTGTTCTATCACAGTTACACTGTTACAATGTTACACTGTTACACTGTCCACTTTATAATCACTGTTCTATCACGGTTACACAGTTACACTGTTACACTGTCACTTATATATTACTGTTCTGTAACAGTTACACTGTTTACAATGTTACAATGTTACACTGTCACTTTATAATTACTGTTCTGTAACAGTTACACTGTTACAATGTTACACTGTTACACTGTCACTTTATAATTACTGTTCTGTAACAGTTACACTGTTACAATGTTACAATGTTACTGTTACGAACAGAACAGGGACTGAGACGTGGATGCACTTAATATGGATTTATTGAGAAACCTAAGCAGAGAGAGAGGAGATCAGCAGATCAAGCGTGCAGGTAAATCCCAGTGATGAATCTCGGGCTGCGGGGAAACAATGCGGGCAGAAATCTCTGATGAATGAGAGAAGCGGTTAGCCGTAGAGTCCGTAACGTGAAGCATAACATTAAGGTATGTGGTAACGATACCGGACAGGGACAGAGTGAGCTGTGGTGCTATATATAGTGTGGTGGTGAAGGTGATCATGAATGTCAGGTGAGACTAATTAGAACTCAGGGGAGGGAGTGTGCTGTGACTGGGTGTGTGCAGAGCCTGGCGTGTCTGTAACATTACCCCCCCCCCTCCATGGTCCGCTCCCGAGGACCGTGGACCCCGACGTCGTGGCGGTCGACCTCTGCCCCGAGGAGCCGGCCGGTCGGCGGTGGCTGGCATGGAAGTCCTCGAGGAGGCCCAGATCCAGGATGTCGTCTCTGGGGACCCAAGACCATTCCTCGGGACCATATCCCTCCCAGTCGACCAGGTACTCCAGGCGACCACCACGGCGCCGGGAGGTCCAACACTTCCTTCACCCAGATACGCAGGTCCGTCGTCTATGAGCAGCGGAAGGGGGGGTTCTTCTGCTGCGCCAGGCTCTGTGGAGGGAGAAACAGAAGGGTGGTGAGGTTTTAGTAAAGAAACATGAAAAACCTGGGTGTATTCTGTACTCGGGGGGAAGCTGTAGGCGGTAAGTGACGGGGTTGATCTTCCTGACTATGGGGAAGGGACCAATGAACCTGGGGACTTAGCTTTTTACAGGGGAGACGCAGTTTGATGTCCCGAGTTGACAGCCAGACCTCCTGCCCCGGCTGGTAATCTGGAGCTTGGGACCGTCTCGAAGGTCCGCTGTCGTCCTGCGTCTCCGGCACGGCCCGTTGAAGCTGTCGATGCGCCTCGCCCCAGACCCTCTCGCTCTCCCGGAACCAGTAGTCCACCGCTGGGGACGTCAGATGGTTCCCCATCCTAGGGGAACAGTGGGGGCTGGTAGCCGAGCACGCACTGAAACGGGGTGAGGCCTGTGGTGGACTGCCGTAGGGAGTTCTGGGCGTACTCAGCCCAACCCAAGAACTGATTCCAGGGATTCCTGGTGGCTGTGGCAAAAGGTACGTAGGAAGCGGCTTACCTCCTGGATCTTCCGCTCGGTCTGTCCATTGGTCTGCGGATGATAGCCCGAGGAGAGACTTATGGTCACACCTAGACGTTTGCAAAAAGCTCTCCAGACTCTGGAGGTAAACTGTGGTCCCCTGTCAGATACTATGTCTTCAGGGAGCCCGTAGTACCTGAAGACATGGTTGAAGAGGCACTCGGCCGTGTCCAGGGCTGTGGGTGGTCTAGGCAGGGGAATTAGCCGGCATGCTTTGGGAGAACCGGTTCTACAATGATGAGGATATACGTGCATCCCCCCCCCCCCCAGAGGCATGGGAGATCGCGTGATAAAGTCCACCCCTAGGTGTGACCATGCGACGATTTGGCACTGGCAGGGGTAGTAGCTTTCCGGAGGGGAGATGGCATGGGGCCTTAGCCATGGCGCATTCCCCTGCACCCCTGGACGTACCTTTTGACCTCTGTCGCCCATGCCGGGGCCACCAGAAACGTTGTCGAAGGAGCGAGAGGGTTCCAGTAATTCCGGGGTGGCCAGTGCCCAGGGACGTGTGCGTGGAGTGAATGAGGTTGGTGCGGCTGGACCGTGGAACAAACTGCAGTCCTGGTGGGCACCCTGGTGGGCCCTCGGTGGAGGTGTTCGGCTCGGGGAGCGTCTCCTCCCGACCACAAGATGGGGTTCGCGAAGAGCCTCTCAGGGAGAATGGGTTCAGGATCCTCAGGTGGCGATGTCTGGACTATGAAGACGAGACAGGGCGTCGGCCTTGATGTTCTTTGATCCTGGGCGGTACGATAAAGTGAAGTTGAATCGGGTGAAGAATAGGAGCCCAGCGGGCTTGACGGGGGTTTAGCCTCTTCGCGGCCCGGAGGTATTCGAGGTTCTTGTGGTCGGTAAGGACAGTAAAGGGGTGTTTAGCTCCCTCGAGCCAGTGTCTCCACTCCTCCAGGGCAAACTTGATGGCGAGCAGCTCGCGGTTGCCGATGTTCATAATTCGCTTTCTGCTGGGTTGAGTTTGCGTGAAAAGAAAGCACATGGATGGAGTCTCAGTGGCTTCCCCTGCTGCTGTGACAGGACGCACGCCTCCCACTCGGTGGTTGAGGCGTCGACCTCGATGACAAAGGGGCGCTCTGGGTCGGGGTGAACGAGGAGGGGAGAGGTAGTGAAGGCTTGTTTGAGTGTGTCGAAGGCTTGCAGGGCAGTTGGGGTCCAGGTGAGTGATTTGGGTTTCTTTCGTAGGAGATTCGTGAGCGGACTGGTGACAGAACTGTAGCCTCGGATGAATCTACGGTAAAAATTTGCAAAGCCTAAGAATCGCTGGAGCTCTTTCACTGACATGGGTTTGGGCCCAGTCGCGGACGGCGTCTACCTTCTTCTCGTCCATCGCGGACGCCCACTGCGATCAATGACATACCCCCAGGAACTGTACCGAGGGTTGGTGGAAAAGGCCATTTCTCCGCCTTGAGGAAGAGATGGTATGTTCTGAGTCTGTGAAGGACCTCCATAACGTGGCGTTGATGGCTCAGCCATACTCCGGGAGTAGATAAGAATGTCATCTAATGTACACCAAGACGAACTTGTGCAGAAAGTCCCGGAGCACCTCATGCATGAAATCCTGGAACACGGAAGGGGCATTGGCTAAGCCATAAGGCATCACTAAATACTCATAGTGGCCTGTAGGGGTCACAAACGCGGTCTTCCATTCGTCCCCCCTCCCGTATCCGGATAAGATTGTAGGCGCTACGGAGGTCCCAACTTCGAGAACACAGTGGCGCCGCGGAGGCGCTCCAGTGCCACAGGGACCGAGAGGAAGGGGGTACCTGAATTTGACCGTGATCTTATTCAGGGCTCGGTAATCGATACAGGGCCGCAGACCGCCGTCCTTCTTGGCCACAAAAAAAACAAACCTCGAGGCAGCAGGGGACGTGGATGGGCGAATGTAGCCCTGGGATAGGGCCTCCTCGCGATGTACTCCTCCATGGCCTTCTCTTCTGGGAGGGAGAGGGAGTATATCCTCCCTCTGGGCACTGGCTCACCTGAGACGAGGTCGATAGCACAATCCCATGGCCGATGTGGAGGCAGCTTGGAGGCTTTCCTGGGACAGAAGACATCCCAGAAGCGAGAGTAGCACGCGGGGATATCGACGGAACGATTCTCGAGAGGGCTTTCCACTGATGTAGCGTGCAGTTGAACCTCGTGGACTCGTGAGAGCCTTGGGCTTGGTCGTTCCAGAAGACATCCCTCAAAACAGTGCTCCCCCCACCTCAGGACCGCTCCTGTCCTCCACGAAAGGATGGGGTCATGCTGTTCCAGCCAGGGGCGGCCGAGCACCACGTCCCGCCCTTGGAGTCCTCCCAGAACCATTAGGTGGATCTCTTCAGTGTGCAGGACCCCTGATCTGGAGGCGGAGGGGCCCTGGCTAGCCGACGCACCTGCCGAAGGGACCTCCCGGTTACCGCGTGGATTTGGTAAACCTTCGGCGTGGCGGTGGTGCAGAGGTGGAGCTGACGGCAGAGACTCCCGGAGATGAAGTTCCCTGCTGACCCAGAGTCGAGGAGTGCAGTGGCTGCAACACAAAAAACCAGAGGTAGCAAGACTGACCAAAATTGAAAGGGGGTTTCAGGACATTCAACTCAGGCAGAAGGGCACTTACCATCGGCCTGGCCGGGCGAAGGGGGCATTCCTCACGAAATGCCCCGAGCCACCGCAGTAGAAAACACCGGTTCTGGGTCAGCCGTCTCTGCCGCTCCTGCTGACGTTCCGCAGCCGACACGCCCGAATGCCCCAGGTGCATGGTCTCACTGACTGGTTCTGTGTCGTGGAACGTCTCCGGCGGGCGGGCCGAGGGTGGCAGTAGCTGTCTGGCCCTGGTGCTCCTCCAGGCACAGCTGCATGCGCGTAGCAAATCGGATGGAGAGCTGGATAAATCTCTCCAAGCCCGATGGAATCCTCGTATGCAGCGAGATGCAGCCGCACGCGGGAATCGAGACCCTGACGATACGTAGTGATGAGCGCCTGTTCATTCCATCCACTGGCTGCGGCAAGAGTCCTGAACTGAAGGGCATAGTCAGAGACAGACATGGAACCTTGCTTTAGCCGGCATAGTCTCTCACCTAATGACGAGTCCCGCTCTGGTTGCCCCAAACACCTCCTTAAAGTGTTCAGTGAAACGGGGGCAGCGAGGACATGATGGGGTTGTTCTGGGTCCAGAGCGGTTCGGCCCAACGAAGAGCCTTCCCCCGCCGAGGTGGGAGACAATGAACGCGACTTTGGCGCGATCGTCAGGGTACGAGCGCGGCTGCATCTCCCAGGGCCAACGAAACACTGCAGCAGGAACCTGTTGCAGTCCTCCGCCTTGCCAGAGTAGAGCGCCGGAGCGGCTACAGGACTCGCGATCACGGGTGGCGAAGGAGAAGCCACGGCGGAGGCGGAAGAGCTCGCCGGAGCTGTGGATCCGGGCATGCTGGCGAGCGCACGGTGGAGCGCCTCGACCAGCTCGTGGAGGGGATCCGGCGCGCTCATGCTCCGCTGCTCAGTCGGTTCGGTCCGGTATTCTGTTACGAAACAGAACAGGGACTGAGACGTGGATGCACTTAATATGGATTTATTGAGAAACCTGAGCAGAGAGAGAGGAGATCAGCAGATCAAGCGTGCAGGTAAATCCCAGTGATGGAATCTCGGGCTGCGGGAAACAATGCGGGCAGAAATCTCTGATGAATGAGAGAAGCGGTTAGCCGTAGAGTCCGTAACGTGAAGCATAACATTAAGGTATGTGGTAACGATACCGGACAGGGACAGAGTGAGCTGTGGTGCTATATATAGTGTGGTGGTGAAGGTGATCATGAATGTCAGGTGAGACTAATTAGAACTCAGGGGAGGGAGTGCGCTGTGACTGGGTGTGTGCAGAGCCTGTTACAATGTTACACTGTTACACTGTCACTTTATAATTACTGTTCTGTAACAGTTACACTGTTACAATGTTACAATGTTACACTGTTACACTGTTACACTGTTACACTGTCCACTTTATAATTACTGTTCTGTAACAGTTACACTGTTACAATGTTACACTGTTACACTGTCACTTTATAATTACTGTTCTGTCACAGTTACACTGTTACAATGTTACACTGTCACTTTATAATTACTGTTCTATCACAGTTACACTGTTAAACTGTCACTTTATAATTACTGTTCTGTCACAGTTACACTGTTACACTGTTACACTGTCACTTTATAATTACTGTTCTGTCACAATTACACTGTTACACTGTCACTTTATAATTACTGTTCTATCACAGTTACACTGTTACACTGTTACATTGTCACTTTATAATTACTGTTCTATCACAGTTACACTGTTACACTGTTACACTGTCACTTTATAATTACTGTTCTGTAACAGTTACACTGTTTACAATGTTTACACTGTTACACTGTCACTTTATAATTACTGTTCTGTCACAGTTACACTGTTACAATGTTACACTGTCACTTTATAATTACTGTTCTATCACAGTTACACTGTTAAACTGTCACTTTATAATTACTGTTCTGTCACAGTTACACTGTTACACTGTTACACCTGTCACTTTATAATTACTGTTCTGTCACAATTAACTGTTACACTGTCACTTTATAATTACTGTTCTATCACAGTTACACTGTTACAACTGTTACATTGTCACTTTATAATTACTGTTCTATCACAGTTACACTGTTACACTGTTACACTGTCACTTTATAATTACTGTTCTGTCACAGTTACACTGTTACAATGTTACACTGTCACTTTATAATTACTGTTCTATCACAGTTACACTGTTACAATGTTACACTGTCACTTTATAAATTACTGTTCTGTCACAGTTACACTGTTACACTGTTACACTGTCACTTTATAATTATTGTTCTATCACAGTTACACTGTTACACTGTCACTTTATAATTACTGTTCTATCACAGTTACACTGTTACAATGTTACACTGTCACTTTATAATTACTGTTCTATCACAGTTACACAGTTACACTGTTAAACTGTCACTTTATAATTACTGTTCTGTCACAGTTACACTGTTACACTGTTACACTGTTACACTGTCACTTTATAATTACTGTTCTATCACAGTTACACTCTTACACTGTTAAACTGTCACTTTATAATTACTGTTCTGTCACAGTTACACTGTTACACTGTTACACTGTCACTTTATAATTACTGTTCTGTCACAGTTACACTGTTACAATGTTACACTGTTACACTGTCACTTTATAATTACTGTTCTGTCACAGTTACACTGTTACACTGTTACACTGTCACTTTATAATTACTGTTCTGTAACAGTTACACTGTTACAATGTTACACTGTTACACTGTCACTTTATAATTACTGTTCTGTCACAGTTACAATGTTACACTGTTACACTGTCACTTTATAATTACTGTTCTGTAACAGTTACACTGTTACAATGTTACACTGTTACACTGTCACTTTATAATTACTGTTCTATCACAGTTACACTGTTACAATGTTACACTGTTACACTGTCACTTTATAATTACTGTTCTGTCACAGTTACAATGTTACACTGTTACACTGTCACTTTATAATTACTGTTCTGTCACAGTTACACTGTTACAATGTTACACTGTTACACTGTTACACTGTCACTTTATAATTACTGTTCTATCACAGTTACACTGTTACACTGTTACACTGTCACTTTATAATTACTGTTCTGTACAGTTACACTGTTACTAACTGTTACACTGTTACACTGTCACTTTATAATTACTGTTCTGTCACAGTTACACTGTTACAATGTTACACTGTTACACTGTTACACTGTCACTTTATAATTACTGTTCTATCACAGTTACACTGTTACACTGTTACACTGTCACTTTATAATTACTGTTCTGTCACAGTTACACTGTTACAATGTTACACTGTTACACTTACTGTCACTTTATAATTACTGTTCTGTCACAGTTACACTGTTACAATGTTACACTGTTACACTGTTACACTGTCACTTTATAATTACTGTTCTATCACAGTTACACTGTTACACTGTTACACTGTCACTTTATAATTACTGTTCTGTCACAGTTACAATGTTACACTGTTACACTGTCACTTTATAATTACTGTTCTGTAACAGTTACACTGTTACAATGTTACACTGTTACACTGTCACTTTATAATTACTGTTCTATCACAGTTACACTGTTACAATGTTACACTGTTACACTGTCACTTTATAATTACTGTTCTGTCACAGTTACACTGTTACAATGTTACACTGTTACACTGTCACTTTATAATTACTGTTCTGTCACAGTTACACTGTTACACTGTTACACTGTTACACTGTCACTTTATAATTACTGTTCTGTCACAGTTACAATGTTACACTGTTACACTGTCACTTTATAATTACTGTTCTGTCACAGTTACACTGTTACACTGTCACTTTATAATTACTGTTCTATCACAGTTACACTGTTACACTGTTACACTGTCACTTTATAATTACTGTTCTGTCACAGTTACACTGTTACAATGTTACACTGTTACACTGTTACACTGTCACTTTATAATTACTGTTCTTCACAGTTACACTGTTACACTGTCACTTTATAATTACTGTTCTGTAACAGTTACACTGTTACAATGTTACACTGTTACACTGTCACTTTATAATTACTGTTCTGTCACAGTTACAATGTTACACTGTTAACTGTCACTTTATAATTACTGTTCTAACAGTTACACATGTTACACTGTTACACTGTCACTTTATAATTACTGTTCTATCACAGTTACACTGTTACACTGTTACACTTTCACTTTATAATTACTGTTCTGTCACAGTTACACTGTTACACTGTTAACTGTTACACGTCACTTTAAATTACTGTTCTTAAATTACCTGTTACAATGTTACACTGTTACACTGTCACTTTATAATTACTGTTCTTCACAGTTACAATGTTACACTGTTACACTGTCACTTTATAATTACTGTTCTGTAACAGTTACACTGTTACAATGTTACACTGTTACACTGTCACTTTATAATTACTGTTCTATCACAGTTACACTGTTACAATGTTACACTGTTACACTGTCACTTTATAATTACTGTTCTGTCACAGTTACACTGTTACAATGTTACACTGTTACACTGTCACTTTATAATTACTGTTCTGTCACAGTTACACTGTTACAATGTTACACTGTTACACTGTCACTTTATAATTACTGTTCTATCACAGTTACACTGTTACACTGTTACACTGTCACTTTATAATTACTGTTCTGTCACAGTTACACTGTTACACTGTCACTTTATAATTACTGTTCTATCACAGTTACACTGTTACACTGTACACTGTCACTTTATAATTACTGTTCTGTCACAGTTACACTGTTACAATGTTACACTGTTACACTGTTACACTGTCACTTTATAATTACTGTTCTATCACAGTTACACTGTTACACTGTCACTTTATAATTACTGTTCTGTCACAGTTACATATTACAATGTTACACTGTTACACTGTTACACTGTCACTTTATAATTACTGTTCTTCACATTTACCTCTTACACTGTTAAACTGTCACTTTATTATTACTGTTCTGTCACAGTTACACTGTTACACTGTCACTTTATAATTACTGTTCTGTCACAGTTACACTGTTACACTGTTACACTGTCACTTTATAATTACTGTTCTGTCACAGTTACACTGTTACACTGTCACTTTATAATTACTGTTCTATCACAGTTACACTCTTACACTGTTAAACTGTCACTTTATAATTACTGTTCTGTCACAGTTACACTGTTAAACTGTCACTTTATAATTACTGTTCTATCACAGTTACACTCTTACACTGTTAAACTGTCACTTTATAATTACTGTTCTATCACAGTTACACTGTTACACTGTTACACTGTCACTTTATAATTACTGTTCTATCACAGTTACACTGTTACAATATTACACTGTTACACTGTCACTTTATAATCACTGTTCTGTCACAGTTACACTGTTACACTATCACTTTATAATTACTGTTCTATCACAGTTACACTGTTACACTGTTACACTGTCACTTTATAATTACTGTTCTATCACAGTTACACTGTTACACTGTCACTTTATAATTACTGTTCTGTCACGGTTACACTGTTACACTGTCACTTTATAATTACTGTTCTATCACAGTTACACTGTTACACTGTTACACTGTCACTTTATAATTACTGTTCTGTCACGGTTACACTATTACACTGTTACACTGTCACTTTATAATTACTGTTCTATCACAGTTACACTGTTACAATGTTACACTGTTACACTTTCACTTTATAATTACTGTTCTGTCACAGTTACACTGTTACACTGTTACACTGTTACACTGTCACTTTATAATTACTGTTCTGTCACAGTTACACTGTTACAATGTTACACTGTTACACTGTCACTTTATAATTACTGTTCTGTCACAGTTACAATGTTACACTGTTACACTGTCACTTTATAATTACTGTTCTGTAACAGTTACACTGTTACAATGTTACACTGTTACACTGTCACTTTATAATTACTGTTCTGTCACAGTTACACTGTTACACTGTCACTTTATAATTACTGTTCTATCACAGTTACACTCTTACACTGTTAAACTGTCACTTTATAATTACTGTTCTGTCACAGTTACACTGTTACACTGTTACACTGTCACTTTATAATTACTGTTCTGTCACAGTTACACTGTTAAACTGTCACTTTATAATTACTGTTCTATCACAGTTACACTCTTACACTGTTAAACTGTCACTTTATAATTACTGTTCTGTCACAGTTACACTGTTAAACTGTCACTTTATAATTACTGTTCTATCACAGTTACACTCTTACACTGTTAAACTGTCACTTTATAATTACTGTTCTATCACAGTTACACTGTTACACTGTTACACTGTCACTTTATAATTACTGTTCTATCACAGTTACACTGTTACAATATTACACTGTTACACTGTCACTTTATAATCACTGTTCTGTCACAGTTACACTGTTACACTATCACTTTATAATTACTGTTCTATCACAGTTACACTGTTACACTGTTACACTGTCACTTTATAATTACTGTTCTATCACAGTTACACTGTTACACTGTCACTTTATAATTACTGTCTGTCACGGTTACACTGTTACACTGTCACTTTATAATTACTGTTCTATCACAGTTACACTGTTACACTGTTACACTGTCACTTTATAATTACTGTTCTGTCACGGTTACACTATTACACTGTTACACTGTCACTTTATAATTACTGTTCTATCACAGTTAAAACATGTTACACTGTTACACTTTCACTTTATAATTACTGTTCTGTCACAGTTACACTGTTACACTGTTACACTGTTACACTGTCACTTTATAATTACTGTTCTGTCACAGTTACACTGTTACAATGTTACACTGTTACACTGTCACTTTATAATTACTGTTCTGTCACAGTTACACTGTTACACTGTTACACTGTCACTTTATAATTACTGTTCTGTCACAGTTACACTGTTACAATGTTACACTGTTACACTGTCACTTTATAATTACTGTTCTATCACAGTTACACTGTTACAATGTTACACTGTTACACTGTCACTTTATAATTACTGTTCTGTCACAGTTACACTGTTACAAGTTACACTGTTACACTGTCACTTTATAATTACTGTTCTATCACAGTTAAAACATGTTACACTGTTACACTGTCACTTTATAATTACTGTTCTATCACAGTTACACTGTTACACTGTTACACTGTCACTTTATAATTACTGTTCTGTCACAGTTACACTGTTACACTGTCACTTTATAATTACTGTTCTATCACAGTTACACTGTTACACTGTTACACTGTCACTTTATAATTACTGTTCTGTCACAGTTACACTGTTACAAATGTTACACTGTTACACTGTCACTTTATAATTACTGTTCTATCACAGTTACACTGTTACACTGTCACTTTATAATTACTGTTCTGTACAGTTACACATGTTACACTGTTACACTGTTACACTGTCACTTTATAATTACTGTTCTATCACATTGTTACACTGTTACACTGTTAAACTGTCACTTTATAATTACTGTTCTGTCACAGTTACACTGTTACACTGTCACTTTATAATTACTGTTCTGTCACAGTTACACTGTTACACTGTTACACTGTCACTTTATAATTACTGTTCTGTCACAGTTACACTGTTACACTGTTACACTGTTATAATTACTGTTCTATCACAGTTACACTGTTACACTGTTAAACTGTCACTTTATAATTACTGTTCTATCACAGTTACACTGTTACACTGTTACACTGTCACTTTATAATTACTGTTCTGTCACAGTTACACTGTTACACTGTCACTTTATAATTACTGTTCTATCACAGTTACACTCTTACACTGTTAAACTGTCACTTTATAATTACTGTTCTGTCACAGTTACACTGTTAAACTGTCACTTTATA
>JAUCMX010000004.1:536036-563536 GCA_033459395.1 Hemibagrus guttatus
TTTTTCCTGTGATAGTGTGGTCCCTGTGTTCCTGTGATAGTGTGTCCCTGTGATAGTGTGTTCCTGTGATCTGTGATAGTGTGTCCTTTCAGTGTTCCTGTGATAGTGTGTCCTGTTTTCCTGTGATAGTTTTTGTCCCTGGTGTTCCTGTGATAGTGTGTTCCTGTGTCCCTGTGATAGTGTGTTCCTGTGTTCCTGTGAAGTGTTGTCCCTGTGTTGCCTGTGATAGGGGTGTTCCTGTGTAGTGTGTCCCTGTGTCCTGTGATAGTGTGCCCTGTTTCCTGTGATAGTTGTCCTGTGAAGTGTGTCCCTGGTTCCTGTGATAGTGTGTCCCTGTGTGCCTGTGATAGTGTTCCCTGTGTTGCCTGTGTAGTGTGTCCCTGTGTTCCTGTATAGTGTGTCCCGTGTTCCTGTGATAGTTGTCCCTGTGATAGTGTGTCCCTGTGTCCTGTGATAGTGTGTCCCTGTGTCCTGTGATAGTGTGTCCCTGTGTTTCTGTGATAGTGTGTCCTGTGTGCCTGTGATAGTGTGTCCCTGTGTGCCTGTGATAGTGTTTCCTGTGATAGTGTGTCCCTGTTTTTCCTGTATAGTGTGTCCATGTGTGCCTGTGATAGTTGTCCCTGTGTTTCTGTGATAGTGTGTCCTGTGATAGTGTTTTTTCTGTGATAGTGTGTCCTGTGTCCTGTGAAGTGTGTCCCTGTGTTCCTGTGATATGTGTTTGCCTGTGATAGTGTGTCCCTGTGTTCCTGTGATAGTTGTCCCTGTGTTCCTTGTTCTGTGTCCCTTGTTCCTGTGATAGTTGTCCCGTGTTCCTGTGATAGTGTGTCCCTGTGTCCTGTGATAGTGTTTATTTTCCTGTGATAGTGTGTTCCTTGATAGTGTGTTCCTGTGTCCTGTGATAGTGTGTCCCTGTGTTCCTGTGATAGTGTGTTCCTGTGATAGTGTGTTCCTGTGTTCCTGTGAAGTGTGTCCCTGTGTTCCTGTGATAGTGTGTCCTGTGTCCTGTGATAGTGTGTCCCTGTGTTCCTGTGAAGTGTGTCCCTGTGATAGTGTCCGTTCTGTGATAGTGTGTTCCTGTGATAGTATGTCCCTGTGTTCCTATGTTTTTGTCCCTATGTTCCTGTGATAGTGTGTTCCTGTGATAGTGTGTCCCTGTTTTGTCCTGTGATAGTGTGTCTTTCCTGTGTCCCTGTGATAGTGTGTCCCTTGTTCCTGTGATAGTGTGTTCCTGTGTTCCTGTGATAGTGTGTCCCTGTGTTCCTGTGATAGTGTGTCCTGTGTTCCTGTGATAGTGTGTTCCTGTGATAGTGTGTCCTGTGTCCTGTATAGTGTGTCCCTGTGTTCCTGTGATAGTGTGTTCCTGTGTTCCTGTGATAGTGTGTTCCCTGTGATAGTGTGTCCTGTGTCCTGTGATAGGTGTGTTCCTGTGATAGTGTGTTCCTGTTGCCTGTGATAGTGTGTCCTGTTTCCTGTATAGTGTGTTCCTGTGATAGTGTGTCCCTGTGTCCTGTGATAGTTGTTTTTCCCTGTGTTCCTGTGATAGTGTGTCCCTGTGATAGTGTGTTCCTGTGTCCTGTATAGTGTGTCCCTGTGTTCCTGTGATAGTGTGTTCCTGTGTTCTGTGTTGTGTTCCTGTGATAGTGTGTTCCTGTGTCCTGTGATAGTGTGTCCCTGTTTCCTGTGATAGTGTGTCCCTGTGTTCCTGTGATAGTGTGTTCCTGTGATAGTGTGTTCCTGTGTTCCTGTGATAGTGTGTCCCTGTGTCCTGTGATAGTGTGTTCCTGTGATAGTGTGTTCCTGTTGCCTGTATAGTGTGTCCTGTGTTCCTGTATAGTGTGTTCCTGTGATAGTGTGTCCTGTGTTCCTGTGATAGTGTGTGTCCTGTATAGTGTGTCCTGTGTCCTGTGATAGTGTGTCCCTGTGTTCCTGTGATAGTGTGTCCCTGTGTTCTGTGTAGTTGTCCTGTTTCCTGTGATAGTTGTCCCCTTTTTTGTTTCCTGTGATAGTTGTCCCCGTGTTCCTGTGATAGTGTGTCCCTGTTGTGTGCCTGTGATTGTTGTGTATTTCTGTGATAGTGTGTCCCTGTGTTCCTGTATAGTGTGTCCCTGTGTTCCTGTGATAGTGTGTCCTGTGTTCCTGTGATAGTGTGTCCCTGTGTTCCTGTGATAGTGTGTCCCGTGTGTTGCTGTGATAGTGTGTCCCTGTGTGCCTGTGATAGTGTGTCCATGTGTGCCTGTGATAGTGTGTCCCTGTGTGCCTGTGATAGTGTGTCCCTGTGTTCTGTGATAGTGTGTCCCTGTGTGCCTGTGATAGTGTGTTCCGTGTGTTTCTGTGATAGTGTGTCCATGTGTGCCTGTGATAGTGTGTCCCTGTGATAGTGTGTCCCTGTGTGCCTGTGATAGTGTGTCCATGTGTTCCTGTGTCCCTGTGATAGTGTGTTCCTGTGATACTGTGATAGTGTGTCCCTGTGATAGTGTGTCCGTGTGTTTCTGTGATAGTGTGTCCCTGTGTTCCTGTGATAGTGTGTCCCTGTGTTCCTGTGATAGTGTGTCCCTGTGTGCCCGTGATAGTGTGTTCCTGTGATAATGTGATAGTGTGTCCGTGTGTTGCTGTGATAGTGTGTCCGTGTGTGCCTGTGATAGTGTGTCCGTGTGTTTCTGTGATAGTGTGTCCGTGTGTGCCTGTGATAGTGTGTCCCTGTGTGCCTGTGATAGTGTGTCCGTGTGTGCCTGTGATAGTGTGTCCCTGTGTGCCTGTGATAGTGTGTCCGTGTGTTGCTGTGATAGTGTGTCCGTGTGTTTCTGTTATAGTGTGTCCGTGTGTGCCTGTGATAGTGTGTCCGTGTGTTGCTGTGATAGTGTGTCCCTGTTTTCCCTGTGATAGTGTGTCCATGTTTTCCCTGTGATAGTGTGTCCCTGTGTTTCTGTGATAGTGTGCCCCGTGTGTGCCTGTTATAGTGTGTCCGTGTGTTGCTGTGATAGTGTGCCCTTTTGTGCCTGTTATAGTGTGCCCCGTGTTTTCCCTGTGATAGTGTTTTCCGTGTGTTTTCTTTTGGGATAGTGTGTCCGTGTTTTGCTGTGATAGTTTTGTTTCCTTTTTGTTTTTTTTCTGTGATAGTGTGTCCATGTGTTCCCTGTGATAGTGTGTCCCTGTGATAGTGTGTCCCCTGTGGGGGCCCTGTGATAGTGTTTTCCGTGTGTTTTATGTGATAGTGTGCCCCATGTGTGCCTTTTGGGATAGTGTGTCCCTGTGATAGTGTGTCCCTGTGTCCTGTGATAGTGTGCCCCATGTGTTCCTGTGCCCGCTGTGATAGTGTGTTCCTGTGATACCTGTGTTTTTTAAGTGTGTCCCTGTGATAGTGTGTCCGTGTTTGCTGTGATAGTGTGTCCCTGTGTTCCTGTGTTTTTTAAGTGTGTCCCTGTGTTTTATGTGATAGTGTGTCCCTGTGTGTGCCGTGATAGTGTTTTCCTGTGTTTTATGTGATAGTGTGTCCGTGTGATAGTGTGTATGTGTCCTGTGTGTTTCCCCTGTGATAGTGTGTCCGTGTGTTTTATGTGATAGTGTGTCCGTGTGGGGCCTGTGATAGTGTGTCCGTTTTTTGGGGGCCTGTGATAGTGTGTCCATGTTTTGGGGGGCCCTGTGATAGTGTGTCCATGTGTTTTATGTGATAGTGTGCCCCGTGTGTTTCCCTGTGATAGTGTGTCCGTTTTTTGGGGGCCCTGTGATAGTGTGTCCGTGTGTCCTGTGATAGTGTGCCCCGTGTGTTGCCTGTGTTTTTTAAGTGTGTCCGTGTGTGTGCCTGTTTTATGTGTCCGTGTGTGCCTGTGATAGTGTGTCCATGTGTTTTATGTGATAGTGTGTCCATGTGTTTTATGTGATAGTGTGCCCCGTGTGGGGCCTGTTATAGTGTGTCCGTGTGTTTATGTGATAGTGTGCCCCTGTATGTGTGTCTATGTGTCCTGTGTAGTGTCCCCTGTGATAGTGTGTCCATGTGTTTTATGTGATAGTGTGTCCGTGTGATAGTGTGTCTGATGGGGGATAGTGTGTCCATGTGTTTTATGTGATAGTGTGCCCCGTGTGATAGTGTGTCTGATGTTGCTGTGATAGTGTGTCCGTGTGTTGCTGTGTCGTGTGTCTGTGTGTGCCTGTTATAGTGTGTCCGTGTGTTGCTGTGATAGTGTGTCCGTGTGATAGTGTGCCCTTTTTTATTTTGGGGGCCTGTGATAGTGTGTCCATGTTTCGCTGTGATAGTGTGTCCCTGTGATAGTGTGTCCATGTGTTTAAGTGTGTCCATGTGTCTATGTGATAGTGTGTCCCTGTGATAGTGTGTCCGTGTGTTTTTTTATGTGATAGTGTGTCCCTGTGATAGTGTGTCCATGTTTCGCTGTGATAGTGTGTCCCTGTGATAGTGTGTCCATGTTTTTATGTGTCCCTGTGTCCTGTGATAGTGTGTCCCTGTTTTTATGTGTATGTGCCCGCTGTGATAGTGTGTCCCTGTGATAGTGTGTCCATGTGTTTTATGTGATAGTGTGTCCCTGTGATAGTGTGTCCATGTTTCGCTGTGATAGTGTGTCCCTGTGATAGTGTGTCCATGTGTTTTATGTGATAGTGTGTCCCATGTGGTTTTAAGTGTGTCCATGTGTTTTATGTGATAGTGTGTCCCTGTGATAGTGTGTCCATGTGTCGCTGTGATAGTGTGTCCCTGTGATAGTGTGTCCATGTGTTTTATGTGATAGTGTGTCCATGTGATAGTGTGTCCATGTGATAGTGTGTCCGTGTGTTGCTGTGATAGTGTGTCCATGTGTTTTTTAAGTGTGTCCATGTGATAGTGTGTCCGTGTGATAGTGTGTCCGTGTGTTGCGTGTGTGTGTATGTGATAGTGTGTCCATGTGATAGTGTGTCCGTGTGTTGCTGTGATAGTGTGTCCGTGTGTTTTATGTGATAGTGTGTCCATGTGATAGTGTGTCCATGTGATAGTGTGTCCATGTGATATTGTGTCCGTGTGTTGCTGTGATAGTGTGTCCCTGTTATAGTGCATTCATGTGATACTGTGTACCACTGTGTCCCTGTGATAGCGTGTCCCTGTGATAGTGTGTCCCTCTGTGCCCCTGTCCCTGTGTCAGTGAGGTTAGAGGTTTATACTCCATTCTGCTGCACGTCTCACATCTCTGTCTTGTTGCAGGATACAAAACACATTTTATTTAAACTTGTTGGAATTCGGAATGTTGTAGGATTTTGTTACACAAGTTTGTGTGTGACATTCCTGCAAGCTGAAACACTGTATGTGTGTGTGACTATGTGTGTGTGTCTGTCTGTGTGTGTGTGTGTGTGTGTGTGTGTGTGGGGGTTTGATTCTGCATGAGACAATGCTTCAGATCCTCAGATCTCCCACCAAAGGATTTCATGTTTAAGATGGAGTGTGTGTCCCTTCGCATTTTTGACCATCTACGGCCTGGAAAACATTCTGTTCCAGTTTCACACACACACACACACACACACACACACACACACACACACACACAAAACAGTATGTGTACATGTGATGAGGAACACTTGTGGTTCAGTTTTTAGATGATACACTTCAATTATTAAAGCATGACATCAGCACAGGTGTGTCACATGACCATCTAGTCAGTCTGTGTGTGTGTGTCTGTGCGTGTGTGCGTGTGTGTGTGTGTGTGTGTGTGTGTGTTTGGCACAGGAACACTGTGTTTCCTCTCTGTTTCCCGAACTTCACTCGCCCACACGTCTGCTCACTTCAAACACTCTGACTAACACTAACACACTGTGCACTCCATCACTGCCACACAGCATGAGCACTAACCCTAAACCCTAATCCCTAACTCTGGAGCGCAGGTGTAGCACTTGTCTGGGTTCCACCTGAGACAAATTCATCTGCGTGAACATGATGAAAGACCATACACACAACACACACCAGTGTGTAGAACGTCTTCTGCTGTATGCCTGACCACACCTGGCCGTGTAAAGACTTTCCCAAGAAGTCTGGAAGATGGAACTGCTGCTAAAGGAGCTTCTACTGATTAAAGGTTCTGAACATTGATCTGGACAAGAGATCAAAGATTTTTAATACATTTACAAATATGCAAATATTACAAATATAAAAAAATAAGTTTTAGCTCGTTGTGGAGTTACTGAGTGCAGAGTGGAGTACTGAGTAAACTGTGAGAAAAACTCTGTACCTTAACAAACCCCTAAACGCACAACCATATACCCTAACCTTTAAACACTAACACCTAAACACTAACCCCTAAACCTCAAACCATAAATACTAAACCCGAAACCCTCTACACTAACCCCTAAACCCTAACCCCCAAACCCTAAACCATATATTTCTAACCCCAAAACCCTATACACTAACCCCTAAACCCTATAAACTAACCCCTAAACAGTATACTCTAACCCCTAAACCTTATAAACTAACCCCTAAACCTTATAAACTAACCCCTAAACCATATACACTAACCCCTAAACCTTATAAACTAACCCCTAAACCATATACACTAACCCCTAAACCCTATAAACTAACCCCTAAACCATATACACTAACCCCTAAACCATATAAACTAACCCCTAAACCATATACACTAACCCCTAAACCCTATAAACTAACCCCTAAACCCTATAAACTAACCCCTAAACAGTATACTCTAACACTTAAACCCTATACACAAACCAAAACCCTTTTAAACTCCTTCTAACTGTATGCCCCCTAACCCCTTAAAACCCCTAAAACTAAAAACCCTAAAACCCTTTTAAACTAACATTGCTAAAAAAAAATTTTTAATACTTTAAACAAATATGCAAAAAACCCCAAATATAAAAAAAAAGTTTTACTTTTTAACTGATAAAGTACTATAAACTGTGCAAAACCTGTATTAACTAACCCCTAAACCACAACCTAACCCTAACCTTAAACACTAACACCAAAACCCATATAACCCAAAACCCTAAACCATAAATACAAAACCCTTAAACCCTCAAACACTAACCCCTAAACCCTAAACCCCAAAACCCCTAAACCATATATTTCTAACCCCAAACCCATAAAACACTAACCCCTAAACCCTATAAACTAACCCCAAAACCCATATACTCTAACCCCTAAACCCTTATAAACTAACCCCTAAACCATATACACTAACCCCTAAACCCTATAAACTAACCCCTAAACCATATACACTAACCCCTAAACCCTATAAACTAACCCCTAAACCATATACACTAACCCCTAAACCCTATAAACTAACCCCTAAACCCTATAAACTAACCCCTAAACATATACTCTAACCCCTAAACCCTATAAACTAACCCCAAAACCCCATAAAACAAACTAACCCCTAAACCCTATAAACAAATCCCCTAAACCATAAAACACTAACCCCTAAACCCTAAAACACTAACCCCTAAACCATATACACTAACCCCTAAACCATAAAACACTAACCCCTAAACCCTAAAACACTAACCCTTAAACCCTAAAACACTAACCCCTAAACCCTATAAACTAACCCCTAAACCATATACACTAACCCCTAAACCATAAAACACTAACCCCTAAACCCTATAAACTAACCCCTAAACCATATACACTAACCCCTAAACCCTATAAACTAACCCATAAACCATATACACTAACCCCTAAACCCTAAAACACAAACCCTCCTAAACCCTAAAACACTAACCCCTAAACCATATACACTAACCCCTAAACCCTATAAACTAACCCCTAAACCATATACACTAACCCCTAAACCCTAAAACACTAACCCCTAAACCATAAAACACTAACCCCTAAACCCTAAAACACTAACCCCTAAACCCTAAAACACTAACCCCTAAACCATATACACTAACCCCTAACCCTACACACTAGCTTTATGTTATTTTCACAGCATATAAAGTGTATCTCTCCATCTGTGTCCACTGTGTTTCTCAGGAAACGTTACTACAGTCTCCTTCCTCAAACATAGCACACACACACACACACACACACACACACACACACACACACACGCACACAATGTTATAACTCTCATCATTCAAACACAGAATGAGTCACACTGGACTCACCCAACACACACTATCCAAGATAAATAACAGATGATCTCATCACTCACACGCACACGCACACACACACACACACACACACACACACAGATATGATGAGGAAATGGATACATATTCATTAGTACACTGAAATCATGACCTGAGAGTGAGGACTACCAGACCATCTCTCTCTCTCTCTCCCCATCTCCTTCTCTCTCTCACTCCCTCCTTCTCTCTCCATCTCCCTCTCTCTCTCCCTGCCTCTCTCTCCAAACCCTCTCCATCTCTCTCTGTGTCTTTCTCTCTCTCTGTCTCTCTCTCTCTCTCTCTCTCTCTCCTGGGTGCAGACTCTGGTGTCCTGTCTCAGCAGATTCTGGAGGTCTCCATACTGACTCTTATTCCAGCAGGTAGATGCACCACTCCAGCTGCAGTCAGAAGTCCTTGTATCACCAGGAGCTGCACAGAGGAACCTGCACAGGTCCAGCCAATGATAATGAGGTCAAGGCTCTGTGCAGGACACTCAAGTTCTTCTAGTTCTCAGAACACACCATGTCTTCATGGAGCTGCTTTGCACAGGGACTTGCTGGAGCAAGGTTTGGACTCTGAGTTCCAGTGTGACATGAAGGTGGCATGAAGCCAACGGTCATCAGAGCAGCTACACATCTGAGCTTCATCTGCTGAACCCACCAGTGATGTGATGCAGAGGATCAGAAGTCTGAATCCTGTATTAATGTTTTCAGAATATTCTTTAATCTGTGGCCAGTCCAGCGTTGAAGTCCATCTTCAGTGCTGAGCTGCACATCATCATGCAGTCCAATCCGAGCCACAGCCGGAATACTTCTGGCAGCGGTCAGCTTCACTTCTGGACACTGCTGAAGCTGGACCTGATCATCGTGGTTCAGTTATTGGTTCACTGTCAGATGATGGGAAACGTTTCCCAGACACGGATACGGATGGGAGCATCAGCTCTCAGGGTGAAGGTGAACATGGAGATCAAACAGACAGCTGATCATCTGACCAACTCAGAATTCCATAAAACACACACACAACACACACAGACACACGCACACACACACTGCATCTCTTTTTTCACTTTAATTCCCACCTCCAGCTAAATCCTCTCATCCTGAGACACTGACCAATCCGAGGAGGGTGAAGGCCAACACGTGAAGCTAATCACCTGCATCTCCTCACACTGCTGCTTCACACTCTTCCTCATCCACCTGCTCACAAGGAGGTGTCACTGTGATTGACAGGAGCGAGAGTAAGCCCCTCCCACTCAGAGACGGTTCTCATTTCTGATATTTTCTGGTCTTTGTTTTCTGCTTCCTAATGATCTCTTCTCTACAACAGCTATTCTTTCGTTAATCCTTCCTTTTCTTTCTTTTCTTTCTTTTCTGTAAATGTACAAATCTAGTTTTTAATCGCTCCATACTTTTTTACTGATTAAACCTTTTTCTTTTTCTTCTTTAGTCTCCAGTTGTACTTCATGCTCTTCTCTTATTAAAGTCCATTAGCTGCTGAGGTGAGAGGGAGTGGCCAGAGCTCAGGTGGGTGGATTTAATGTGTGCTGCTGCAGTGCCCCATGGTGGCCACAACACTACTGAGTCACCCCCTTACTGCTGTCCGTATTGAGAGTTTTCATTTATAACGCACATGATCAAACTGGTCATCTTTTTATCACACTGCGCCCCCTGGTGGTGTGTCAATGAAACATTTCAACTCTTTCTGGATTACTGCATCCTCTTCCTTTTGCTTGTGTGAGTGCATTTGTGTACGCATCAGATTCAAACACTAATGCTCGCCTACAAAGCCAAGAATGGACCAGCGCCATCTTACCTCAAAGCTCTCGTCACTCCTCGCACTGCACCTCGCTCCCTCAGATCCACTAGCACTGCTCGACTGGTCCCACCATCTCTCAGGGAAAAAGGTAGGTCTACATCTAGACCCTTCTCTGTTCTGGACCCGAGGCGGTGGAACGAACTTCCCCTAGGTATCCGTACGGCCGAGTCTCTGACCGTCTTCAAACGGAAACTGAAGACTCACCTCTTCCTGAAGTACTTACACTAGCTCTTATTTTCCCTGTTTATGTATTATGTTGCAAAGTTAAAAAATAAAAAAAACCAACTCAGTGTTTAGGTTAATGCTATCCCGAGTGTGTGTCCTATTGAACCAGTGTTAATGTATTCAGTGACTGAGAACTAAAGCACTTTTGTACGTCGCTCTGTCTGCCAAATGCCAGAAATGTAAATGTAAATGTGTTGGAGAAGCTGATCTCATTATATAACACTAAAGAGATCAGTGTGAAGAGCCTACAGGGTGACCTGATGCATCATTTAGTAGTCATGTGACCTTGATTTCATTAATGAGACACACCCACAATGAGAGGTAGATAAAGTGTGTGCTGTGTGATAAAGGAGTGGAGACCCAACAGCAGCTGGTTTTCATTACAAGAGTTTAATGGTGTTAATTGGTCAGAGGTCATCAAGACCACATTAAAAGAGAGAGAGAGCGTGTGTGTGTGTGTGTGTGTGTGTTGTAGAGAAGCTCCCACAGAAACACAAGCAGCACAACAGAAATCCTTCATATCACTGTTTCACATTAACACCACGATCACGGTCAGTCTGCCAGATTTACATAGTGCAAATGACACTGAGTTTACACACACACACACACACACAAAGACTAACCACACTGCGCTGCACAACACACACACATCTATTATACACAATCCTGTCTGTGTGTGTGTGTGTGTGTGTGTGTCACATTGACCTTCAACTAATAAAGAGGTCACACCACAAAAGGGTAAGTGAAGACAACAATACACAGTTATGATGAGGGATATAGAGAGATGGAGGGGGGGGAGATGGAGAGAGAGGGGGGAGGGGGGGTATAGAGAGATGGTAGAGAGATGGAGAGAGAGGGGGGGAGAGGGGGGTGGAGAGAGAGGGGGGGAGAGGGGGGTAGAGAGAGGGGGGGAGAGGGGGGTAGAGAGAGGGGGGGAGAGGGGGGTAGAGAGAGGGGGGGAGAGAGGGGGGTATAGAGATGGAGAGGGAGAGAGGGGGGTAGAGAGATGGAGGGAGAGAGAGAGAGAGAGAGAGGGGGGTAGAGAGATGGAGAGAGAGAGAGAGGGGGTAGAGAGATGGAGAGAGAGAGAGAGAGAGAGAGAGAGGGAGAGAGAGAGAGAGAGAGAGAGAGAGAGAGAGGGGGTAGACAGATGGAGAGAGAGAGAGAGAGAGAGAGAGAGGGTAGAGAGATGGAGAGAGAGAATAAAAACATCTGTAACAAAGAGAAAGAGAATATCCAAATTAGACACAGAGAACAAGACAAATGAAAGAAATAGCAGAAAAGTTTTTAAAAAAAGTAAAGATCGAGTGGAGTGTCTTAAGCCTACTTAAACACACACACACACACACACACACACACCACTGACTGTTTTTGTGTTGTTTATGTTGCTACATTAGACAAAAGTCTGATTCTGTATCAGAGCTGAGACACACACACACACACACACACACACACTGTCCTCAGTGTGTTCACACATAAAAACCTAATAAATGCACAACTCCTTCACCTGGTCACGGCCATAAAGTCTGATTCACCACCACGAACTGGATGATTATTATTATTATTATTATTATGATTATTATTATTATTATTATTATTCCTGCTCCACATGTCTGGACTGTAAAGGCATTTGTAAACGTGTGTGGATCATCTAAAGAGTCATTACTGAGTGTTTGACTCTTAAGAAGTTGTTCGCAAGCAGAAGTGAATGAGTAAGATTGGTTTATCTAAGTTTATCACTCAAAGAGTCACAGACACAGAAATGAATCACTTAAGGAGTCATTTACAGTGACTCATTGAATAAAACAGTTTTAATCTAACTGAATCACTTCAGGAGTCATTTGACATTTATTCTCGAAATGATTCATTTAGACTCATTTAGTGATTTTTAAATCTAAGTAACAGGCTAACGCTAACAGGCTAACGCTAACAGGCTAACACTCGTTAGAGGTGTGTGATGATTGTTTACTGTACAACAGCATTAGAGTTCATTACAGAAGTGAAGAGAAACAGTTCTTGGTGGTGCACTCAGACTTTCAGACCTGATGCTGTATTACTTTTATCCTGATCTATATTCACTATAACACTTTAAAGGGAGTAGAAAGGAACCAAAGGAAGAAAAAAAAAAAAAGCCTAAAGCTAAGTGAACGAGGAAAGCCGCTCTCACCTGAACACAGGTGACCTGTACAGATCAGTAATCATCACGCTAGCCATGTGCCGATTATCACACACACTAATCAACAAGCACGGATGCTTCACGCTAATCAACAAGTTGAAATAAAACATGTCGCCATGGTTACGTAGCAAGCTAGCTAACAGCAGGCTAGTTTTGTGCTAAGCATGATGATTGGCTAATGCTGAATAAACATATGGAAGTGATTTCTGATCAAATTTATCTAGCAAAACATGAAAAACTAGCTAGCTAGAGCAAATTAGCTAGCTAGGCGCGTTATTTAAAACGGCCAAAAAGTGCTAATATCACGAGATACAGAGTGATTATTGGGATTTATCGGCACACGTCCAGGGAACGGAGAAAAACACAGGATTTAAAACCAACACCGAGAAAATGTCAATTTTGTTCCATCGTTATTTAAACACGATAAATAAAAAGCGCATAATTTATTAGAAACAATCTTTACACGCTATTTACACACGGACTCGCCTGTTCGGTTCAGTGGCACACACGCACACACACCCCCCCCGTTCGGTCGTGAAGGAACAGAGAAACAGTGAGGATCAGAGTCAAGCTTGTATAATACATCACAATAATCTGTAATGATTCTAATTTGAAACTAATAATCATAAGAATAAACACACACACGCGCATGTGTGTGTGTGTGTGTGTGTGTGTGTGTCAAGCTGAAAAAGCTTCATTAATAATAACAATAATAATAAAGACAATGTTGTTGATTCTGAGAATAAATAAGGGAGAAAAAAAGCCGTTAGCTAATCCCTTAATGTGTGAGCTGAAATAAAGCTGTGTGTGTGTGTGTGTGTGTGTGTGTGTGTGTGTGTTTTATAAAGTGAGTTTAGCCATTCTGAAGAATCATCATCATCATCAACACACACACACACACACACACACACACACACAGTAAGGAGTGTTATTCATTCAAGTATGGACGGAGATGGAGCTCTGTGTGTGTGTGTGTGTGTGTGTGTGTGTGTGTGTGTACCCTGCATGACTACAGGAAGTGTGTGTGGTCCGTCCCCGTCAGTTTCCTGAGATTGTTGTGGGTGATATAGCAGGAAGTGTGTGTGTGTGTGTGTGTGTCTCATTCAGAGTTTTTCTCAATCTGCTTATCCTCCACAGAAGACCCGAGCTCATCCTCTTCATCACTCACTCCTCTGATATCTTCCTCCTCCTCGTCCTCCTTCTCCGGCTCCGCCCCCTCCCGCTCCTCCTCCTCCTCCTCCTCGCCGTGTGTCTTCCCAGAGAGCTGCAGGTTCTCCAGTGTGGTGCTCACCCATGTCTCGATCATGCTGCTCAAAGGAGGAACCTCCACCAGGATGGGTTCGGGTGTGTACTCATCCTCCTCATCTTCGTCTTCGTCCTCGTCCTCCTCTTCATCCTCGCCCAGCGCACCGGGGACCAGCGTGATACTGCTGGCGCTGGTGATGGACGAGTATGAGGTGGTCGGACCCCTGCAGCTCCCGTCCAGAGACCCTGTCTCCGTGCTCTGCTGAGAGGCTCGCTCCAATCCATCCTCCGTGCGCCCTTCCTCCTTACAGGACAAGGTGGATGAGGTGGTTTGGGACGCGGCCAGTGTGCCGTCTGTGCTTCCCTCTGTGTCTTTACTCACACTTGTTCTGTGAAACTCGTTCTCGAGAGGTTCTAAAGCATCAGAGTTCTCCACCATCGTCCTCCAGTTGGTCTCTACACACACACACACACACACACACACACACAGACTATTATTAATACATACATGTATGGAAAGTAAGTAAACTAAGTCTGTCACAATTAACCAGCGATGTGTAGTGTAGACTACATAATGTGTGTGTGTCTGTGTGTGTGTGTGTGTGTGTGTGTTAGACGTACCATACTCCTTCTCATTGACCTCAGAGATAGGTTCTGAGATGACACTGCAAAAGGAAATGGCCGAGGCAGCTGAGGGATTGCGCGAGTGACCCATATGATGTGGAACTTTCTTAACGTTCTTCAGAGCTTCCTCAGCCTGCTCCTGCTCCAGAGCACACACCATCTCCTTATACGCCCTGCGAGCCTCCTCCGTCAGAGACACCAGGTGGTTAAACAACGCCTGAAAACACACATGCAAACACACAGAAGAAGGAGAATGAGAAGGCAAAGAAGGAGAAGAAGGAGAAGGAAAAGTAGGAGATGGAGAGGAAGAAGGAGAAGGAGAATGAGAAGAAAAGAAGGAGAAGAAGAAGAAAAAGAAGAACAAGAAGAAGGAGAAGAAGAAGGAGAAAAAGAAGAAGGAGAAGAAGAAGAAGAAGGAGAATGAGAAGGCAAAAAAGGAGAAGAAGGAGAAGAAGGAGAAGGAAACGGAGAAGAAGAAGAAGAAAAAGAAGAAGGAGAAGAATAAGGAGAAGAAGAATTAGAAGAAAAGAAGGAGAAGAAGAAGGAGAAGAAGAAGGAGAAGAAGAAGAAGGAGAAGAAAAAGAAGGAGAATGAGAAGGCAAAAAAGGAGAAGAAGGAGAAGGAGAAGGAGAAGAAGGAGAATGAGAAGAAGAAGAAGGAGAAGAAGAAAAAGAAGGAGAAGGAGAATGAGAAGAAGAAGGAGAATGACAAGTAAAAGAGATATAAGAAGGGGTGTTCTTACTGGGTGTGGGCAGTGTGAAAGACTGCAAACATCAGTCTTTCTGTGACCCCAGTCTGTGGGTGGTGTGTGTGTGTGTGTGTGTGTATACCTCTGCTCCAGAGTAGTTGAAGATCCCAACCACGCTAACAGGGACAAGTTTGTTAACGCAGCGGCCGAGGGCTTTACGCCCCAGAGCGAAAACAAACGGGATCTCCTGCTCACGGGCCATCGCAATCACGTTATACAGAGCCTCATCCAGTCCACCTTCACACACACACACACACACAGGGTCCTAAGTGAACTCAGATGCACAGATGAAAGCAGTCTGCTGTCCACTGCTGGTTTATAAACACACATGCAGTGAAAGTAAAGGCCCCCCTCACCCTTGGCCTGGATCTTCTCACAGTTGGGGGAGATGATCACACAGCGGATCTTGTTGAGCTTCATGTGCTTAGTGACCTCACGCAAACCCATGACCAGACGACGCTTAGCTTTAGCTTTAGTGGGCTCCTTCTGATACACTCGCTCCTGAAAACGCACTAGCTCCTGAAGCAGCAGAGTAACGCTCTCATCGATCTCCTTGTTCAGCACCTGGTTACAGTACCTAGACACACACACACACACACACACACACACACACCAATCAACAATCAGTGAACAATAGACCGAACAAGTGTGTATAAATAAGTTTTCGTGTGTGTGTGTGTGTGTGTGTGTGTGTGTACTCACTCTCTGAACCTCCTGCTGTGAATTTTGGTGATGGTGGAGGAGGCCATGGGGCTGCCAATCCCTGAGCTGGCTGGAGAACCCTGTGACACTGGGGTGATGCTGTATGGAGAATTCTGACTGGCTGGAGACAGCGAGGCATCACTGGGCATGCTCAGACCATTCTCTACACACACACACACACAATAGATATATGACCTCAACTTTCTTTATACTTTATTCTGAATACTTTAACTTGAAACATGATGTAGAAATACAGGGTGTGTGTGTGTGTGAACACACCCTCTTGTGAGACCGTCTCTTGTGTGAGTGTGTCAGTGAAGTGGAGCTCATCATCCGGCTGCTCCTTCACGCACAGCTTAGCCTTCACCTCACGCTCCTTCAGGATTACCTAACACACACATACACACACACACACACACACACACACAATCTGAAGTCTACAGTGATAATCTGATTTTCTTATCACATGTCTAATGAACTTTACTCATGATGATGCTGTAGAACACAGTCCATCACGGAGAAGTGACCCAAGCAGTGGACCTTCAGACTGTAATGTATTCTTTACAGTAGTATAGTATAGTGTAGTGTATTATAGTGTAGTATAGTGTAGCATTGTATAGTGTAGTGTAATGTACTATAGTATAGTGTAGTGTAGAGTAGTGAGGTGTAATGTAGTATAGTGTAGTGTAGTATAGCATAGTGTAGCGCAGTACAGTGTAGTGTAATGTACTATAGTATAGTGTAGTACAGTGTAGTATAGAGAAGTATAGTGTAGTGCAGTATAGTGTAGTATAGCATAGTATAGTGTAGTGTAATGTACTATAGTATAGTGTAGTGTAGTACAGTGTAGTATAGTGTAGTATAGAGTAGTATAGTGTAGTATAGTGTAGTATAGAGTAGTATAGTGTAGTATAGAGTAGTATAGTGTAGTATAGTGTAGTATAGAGTAGTATAGTGTAGTGTAATGTACTATAGTATAGTATAGTGTAGTACAGTGTAGTATAGAGTAGTATAGTGTAGTATAGAGTAGTATAGTGTAGTATAGTGTAGTATAGAGTAGTATAGTGTAGTATAGAGTAGTATAGTGTAGTGTAGTATAGCATAGTGTAGCGCAGTACAGTGTAGTGTAATGTACTATAGTATAGTGTAGTACAGTGTAGTATAGAGAAGTATAGTGTAGTGCAGTATAGTGTAGTATAGCATAGTATAGTGTAGTGTAATGTACTATAGTATAGTGTAGTGTAGTACAGTGTAGTATAGTGTAGTATAGTGTAGTATAGAGTAGTATAGTGTAGTATAGTGTAGTATAGAGTAGTATAGTGTAGTATAGAGTAGTATAGTGTAGTATAGTGTAGTATAGAGTAGTATAGTGTAGTGTAATGTACTATAGTATAGTATAGTGTAGTACAAAATTGGGAGTATAGTGTAGTATAGAGTAGTATAGTGTAGTATAGTGTAGTATAGAGTAGTATAGTGTAGTATAGAGTAGTATAGTGTAGTACAGTGTAGTATAGAGTAGTATAGTGTAGTATAAGTACTATAGTATAGTGTAGTGTAGTACAGAGTAGTATAGTGTAGTATAAGTACTATAGTATAGTACAGTGTAGTACAGAGTAGTATAGTGTAGTATAGAGTAGTATAGTGTAGTACAGTGTAGTATAGAGTAGTATAGTGTAGTATAGAGTAGTATAGTGTAGTACAGTGTAGTATAGAGTAGTATAGTGTAGTACAGAGTAGTATAGAGTAGTATAGTGTAGTATAAGATATAGTATAGTGTAGGGGTAATGTATATATTTGTTAATAGTATAGTGTAGTACAGTGTAGTATAGAGTAGTATAGTGTAGTATAGAGTAGTATAGTGTAGTATAGTGTAGTATAGAGTAGTATAGTGTAGTATAGAGTAGTATAGTGTAGTACAGTGTAGTATAGAGTAGTATAGTGTAGTGTAATGTACTATAGTATAGTGTAGTGTAGTACAGTGTAGTATAGTGTAGTATAGAGTAGTATAGTGTAGTACAGTGTAGTATAGAGTAGTATAGTGTAGTATAGAGTAGTATAGTGTAGTACAGTGTAGTATAGAGTAGTATAGTGTAGTATAGAGTAGTATAGTGTAGTACAGTGTAGTATAGAGTAGTATAGTGTAGTACAGAGTAGTATAGTGTAGTACAGTGTAGTATAGAGTAGTATAGTGTAGTGTAATGTACTATAGTATAGTATAGTGTAGTACAGTGTAGTATAGAGTAGTACAGTGTAGTATAGAGTAGTATAGTGTAGTATATGTAGTATAGAGTAGTATAGTGTAGTATAAGATATAGTATAGTGTAGTACAGTGTGTAAAAGGAGTAGTATAGTATAGTGTAATGTACTATAGTAATTTGTTTTAGGGGTAGGGAATGTACTATAGTATAGGGATTAGAATAGGGAAAAGTGTAGTACAGTGTAGTATAAATGTTTGTGCAGTATAGATAGTATAGTGTAGTACAGCATAGTATAGAGTAGTATAGTGTAGTATAAGTACTATAGTGTAGTGTAGTGTAGGGAATTTAAAGGGAGTATAGTGTAGTGTAATGTACTATAGTGCAGTGTAGTGTAGTACAGTGTAGTATAGTATAGTATAGAGTAGTATAGTGTAGTATAAATGTAATGTACTATAGAGTAGTATAGTGTAGTACAGTGTAGTATAGATAGTATAGTGTAGTGTAAGTTTTAGTATAGTGTAGTGTAGTACAGTTGTAGTATAGTATAATATAGGAGTTTGTATAGTGTAGTACAGTGTAGTATAGTATAGTGTAGTGTAGTATAGATAATATAGTGTAGTATAAATGTTTGTGTAGTACAGTGTAGTATAGATAGTATAGTGCAGTACAGTATAAATATAGTGTAGTTAGTAGTGTAGTATAGAGTAGTATAGTATAGTGTAATGTACTATAGTATAGTGTAGTGTAGTACAGTATAGTATAGTGTAGTACAGTATAGTATAGAGTAGTATAGTATAGTGCAGTATAGCATAATATAGTTGTATAGTGTAGGGGTAATGTACTATAGTATAGTGTAGTTTCAGAATAGGGAAAAGTGTAGTGTAGTATAGTATAGTGTAGTGTAGTATAGCATAAGTGCATTGTATAATATAGTGTAAGTATATGTATGTGTATTGCAGAATAGGGAAAAGTGTAGTGCAGTATAGTATAATATAGTGCAGTATAGGGATTTGTATAGTGTAGTATAGCATAGTATAGGGAGTATAGTATAATATAATGTACTATAGTGTAGTGTAGTATAGTGTAAATTTAAAATATAGTGTAGTGTAGTGTAAGTTATAGTGCAGTGTAGTATAGTATAGTGTAGTGTAGTATAGGGGATAGTATAGTGCAGTATAGTATAAATATAGTGTAGTATAGTGTAGTATAGTGTAGTGTAGTATAGTATAGTGTAGTGTAGTATAGTATAATATAGTGTAGTATAGTATAGTGCAGTATAGTATAATATAGGGATTTTTTTAAAAAAAATTTTTAGTGCAGTATAGTATAATATAGTGTAGTATAGTGTAGTATAGTATAGTGTAGTATAGTATAGTGTAGTGTAGTATAGTATAATATAGTGTAGTATAGTGTAGTGTAGTATAGTGTAGTATAGTATAGTATAGTGCAGTATAGTATAATATAGTGTAGTATAGTGTAGTGTAGTATAGTGTAGTATAGTATAGTGTAGTGTAGTGTAGTATAGTGTAGTGTAGTATAGTATAGTGTAGTGTAGTATAGTATAGTATAGTGTAGTGTAGTATACTGTACCTTCTTGAGGGCAGTAGGTCTCTTTACTTTGGGTACTTCTCTCTCTTTACCCCTCTTGATTTTAGGTGCTGTGGAGTCCAGTATATTGTGGGGGGGTGTGTACGATTTTATCACACTCTTACTGACCATATCCTTATTGTGGAACACTGGATTCGTACCCACTGAACACACACACACACACACGTTTGTAATCTTGTAGTGCAGTGAATATTACATCTCTATGTGTCTCTTTGTTTATGCAAGTAGTATACATGTATAAATATAGTATAGTGTGTGTGTGTGTGTGTGTGTGTGTACCTGTATATGAAAGGGGTTTGGTGTTGTTGAGTTGTCGTGCCTTCATGGCCTGTTGTTGTTTCTCCAGTGCAGCGAGCATGTCCCCCAGATCCAGCTGTACTGGAGTTCTACTTTTCTTCCCTGCTGCTTTAGTTAGAGCCTCCTACACACACACACACACACACACACACACACACACACACATACATACATACATACAATGATTTTTACAGAAACCTAGAGTGTTAACATATGCTAAATATGGTAGAATATGCTGTATAGTGTAATATAACTTTAGACTGTATGTGTGTGTGTACCTGGAGTTTCCTCTGTTCCATGCTGATCTCGCAGTACTCCTGTGCTGTAGCCAGTGCTGCTGCCAGAGCTTTCTTCCTCTGACTCTTGGCTCGTTTGGGCACTGAGGTTGTTATGGGAATGGGAGTCTGAACAATGTGGATGGGGGAATTTTCTGGAAGATTATCCAACTACACACACACACACACACACACACACACACACACACACACAGACAGTTCAGGTCAATTTTATTAGAAATTCCTTTCATCTCCAGATTCAGCAGATGGGATGTAAAGCCCTGAAATCCATAATTCCTATAATCTTGGATGATCCACAATTGCCTCAAATCCTCATGGCCATCATTAAAGCCACGTTAAGACGAACCGCCCTCAACCTTAAACCCTAAAAGAATTAATAATTCTAAATTTAAACCATGACCCCTAAACAGCGAGTACCTGCACACACACACACACACACACACACACACCTTGGTCATCCTCGAGATATAAATGTGTAAGGACTCACCAGTGGTTTGGGCAGTTTGAGCTGTACTTGTTCAGGTTTGTTGCGCTGCACAGCACCCCCTGTGGCCAGGTCAGGAAACTCCTCTTCATCCTTCATGGAAGACAAATCAATACCACACTGTCCAGTTATAAACACCACCACACCAGGGTACACCTGAGGAGCTGTGTGTGTGTGTGTGCGTGTGTGTAGTACCTGGAAGTAGAGGGGTTCAGGTGTGTGTTCAGGCTGAGCTCCACCCTGCTGCAGCCTCCTCTGACCTCCAACAGCTCCACCAACACCACGACCATTAAAGCCTACCTGAAACTCCTGAATCACAAATAAACAGTGTTACAGAAAATAGTAATAACAATAGTAACAGTAATAAAACAGTAATAAACAGTGAAAATGTCAAAACTGTATTTTGTGTAATAATCCTGGCTATCAACAAAATGTGGAAAATTAGTGTGATTTTTTTTATTATTTAATATTCTGGATACGGAAAAACAGTGATTTTTCAACCAAACTCAAAAGTTAATTGTGTGTGTGTGTGTGTTTGGATGAGTACTACAAGTATATATGGGACACTGATGAAGAAACTATGGTGGCTGAGAGAGGTATTATCGTGAGAAAACACAATAATAAACCCTAAAACACGAGGACGATTCAAACAGAGCGGAAAAGCTGGGTGGAGTGTGTGAACGGAATTCTTCCCTCTGATTGGACGAGACATCTGTCACTCAGGATATACAGGAAGTAGGAAATTGTGTATCTAACTTTATTTCTTGTACATGTGTGGAGTTCTGCCTTCACTTTAAACCATTTTTCATTCAAAAGAGCAACTTTAAATCTTTTAAAGAAAATAATAAACATATATATTTATCTTTATAAGAAAATGGAGTTCATTCAGCGCTACTGTGAGGAAGGAGGTTCATACGGCGTGATTTTGGATATACTGATAGCGTATCATGGTGTAAAGATTAGTTTGCGATCTCTAAAAACACACCTGAAGAACGCAGGAATGTTGGGAAGACCAAACTATTCCAGATTAAAGGATGTAAGGAGCGCTATAAGAGCAGAGCTGTGTTCATACACACACCAATCCACTTTCTATTGCTGCAGCCTGATGGACTTCCTGTATATCCTGAGTGACCCATGTCTCGTCCAGTCAGAGGGAAGAATTCCGTTCACACACTACACCTAGCTTTTCTGCTTTGTCTGAATTCTCCTCGTGTTTTGGGATTTGTTCTTGTGTTCTGCACGTCTCGGACACCGTAAGTATAATAAGCACTAAGTATTATCAGCACTTTCTTAACCTCATTGTTTATATGATTCAGAATAATAAAACACTGCTTCGTCTCACTCTCACACACACACACACACACACACACACAAAGCGTGGTTAATAATACATGATCCCATCGTGGTCTCTCTGGTTCATCATCCTGCTGCTTAAAGTTTAAACACTGCACTCTCCAGTTACCTGAGAGTAATTCCTCTGCTCCATTTTGTTCCTGTGGAAGGTCGAGCTGCGGTCTGTCCAGGGTTTCTGAAGAGCTGAAGAGGAGGGGTTCACCCAGCTGACTGCTATTGTACACACACACACATACACACACACACACACACACACACACACACAAAACTGTTATGCTACACAGATTCTGGCACTCCTCCACTCTCAATAGTGCAGCTGAAAACAAGCGCTTAAAATACTCACCAGTCATGACTCCAGCTTCAACACCCTGTAAAAACACACACACACACACACACACACACACACACACACACAGTCAGATCACAGAGCGATATTACAGCTTCACACATCAGAGCGTCTCAGTCTGAACTTTAATATTAGTAAATGATTTATTATAACAGTATATTATTTAATACCAAAATGTCTTATTTTTATTTGATCAGGTTTAACTCTTCAGAGCTGTGTTTATATTTTACAGAACTTATATACGTGTTATTACTATGTTATTACAAGACTCAGTAATAAGTGTATATTGGGTATCAGGGCTGGGAAATGTGATAATACAATATCAATCAGATGTACACATAGAGCACATTACACCACTGCACTTTATTACACATTATAGATAGATAGATAGATAGATAGATAGATAGATACTTTATTCATCCCAATGGGAAATTTACAACTTCCAGCAGTATCCACAAACATATGTAATATGGTAATAAAAAAAATAAAATAAATAATATAACAAAAAATACTAAATACTAGAAATGTAAAGGTACGAGAGATAATAAGGTGTGATAATGTGCAAAAACTGCGAGTGCTGTGCAAACCGGAGTGTCCACTGCATGGTGTACAGTCAGGACAGAGAGTAATGTTAGCACTGACTGACCGAGGCTCGGTCTTTGTAGTGTTGAGGTGCAGATGGTTAAAGTCACACAATGCTACGATGTCCTGGATCAATTTTCTGTACTCCTCCTCCTGTCCCCTCCTGATACAGCCCATAATAGCAGTGTTGTCCGCAAACTTTTGCACGTGGCAGGAGTTATACTGAAAGTCCTGTGGCACTCCCGTACTGCTGACCACAGTGTCAGACCTGCTGTCCCTCAGTTGCACGTAGTCCATGATCCATGCCACCAGGTGTGAGCCTACTCCCATCACTACTAGTTTCTCTCTGAGAAGCAGAGGCTGGAAGAAAGCAGCCCCGCTGCCGCTGTCCAGGTGAGAGAGGGATCCGTGTCCTCCACTACCACCTTCTCCTGGTTGAGGTCATGGTGGACCTGTGGCCTCATGTGGTGTAGCAGCACCCGCTCCATGGCCTTCATTATGTGAGACATCAGAGTGACCGGTCTGAAGTCATTCAGCTCTCCAGGGCGTGGTTTCTTTGGACCTGGGATGATGCAGGACGTTTTTGTTTTCTACCACCGAGGGACCCTCACCTGTTCTAGGCTCAGGTTAAAGATGCACTGTAGAGGGTCTCCCAGCTCCAATGCGCATGCCTTCAGTGTGGTTATGGGTAAACTTGGTCGAAGCAGGAAGTGTTGTGTCCACAGTAACATGATTAAAGTCCCCAGACATTAATACCATGTGCTTGTAACCTAGCAACCACGGAGAGGATGATGGCACATGGTACCTCCGCGTTGGCGTGTGTGTGGGGGGTGTTACCAATGAAAACAATGGTGTGTCCAAACTCTCTGGGCAAGTAATAGGGACGCAAACTTACAGCCAGAAGTTCGATGTCCCTGCAGCAGGTGGAGGTTTTTATGCTCACATGCCCAGGATCACACCACCTCGTGTTCACAGAAACGGCGAGTCCTCCTCCTTTCCACTTCCCGGTGGCTCCGCATTAGCATGCGGAATGCTAGACATGAGCCACGTTTCACAGAAGCACAATAAACTGCACTCTCTGTAGATTTGATCATTTTTCACCAGCGCAGCCAGTGCGTCCATCCCGCTCGGCAGCGAGTTCACATTTCCCATGATTAAGGTACAGAGGGCTTACTTTGCCACTTCTTCGCTAACCGCTTAGCCTTTAGCTTAGCGCCGACTCTGCAGCCGCGAGACCGCCTCCTCACATCGTCAGCTAAATGGGGAACTACGACGGCAGGGGACTTTTTCAGAGCAAGTAATTGATTTCTCGAATAAACGAGTTTTGGCTTGTGAAAATCCATATCCATAGAATAGATAACCAGATGCAACAAAAACACAAGAAACACAAAAAGCACAAAAAGCAAACGCAAAAGAAAAATACAAAAAGCACAAAAAAGAGCAAAGCACACATGGAGCTGCTGGAAAGGCTGCCACTCACGGCGGTGATGGAAGAAAGGAAGTAATTAGTGTCATGGTGTATTCTTTTGTATCATTGTGTATCAGTGTATCGTTGTGTATTATCGTGTATCAGTGTGTATTGTTGTGTATTATTGTGTAATCTGTATCATTGTGTATTATTGTGCATCACTGTGTATTATTGTGTAATCTGTATCACTGTGTATTATTGTGTATCACTGTGTATTGTTGTGTAATCTGTATCAATATGTAATCTGTATCATTGTGTATTATTGTGTATCACTGTGTATTATTGTGTAATCTGTATCATTGTGTATTATTGTGTATCACTGTGTATTGTTGTGTAATCTGTATCAATATGTAATCTGTATCATTGTGTATCACTGTGTATTATTGTGTAATCTGTATCATTGTGTATTATTGTGTAATCTGTATCATTGTGCATTATTGTATAATCTGTATCATTGTGTATTATTGTGTATCACTGTGTATTATTGTGTAATCTGTATCATTGTGTATTATGTGTATCACTGTGTATTGTTGTGTAATCTGTATCACTATGTAATCTGTATCATTGTGTATTATTGTGTAATCTGTATCATTGTGTATTATTGTGTAATCTGTATCATTATGTATTATTGTATAATCTGTATCATTGTGTATTATTGTGTATCACTGTGTATTATTGTGTAATCTGTATCATTGTGTATTATGTGTATCACTGTGTATTGTTGTGTAATCTGTATCACTATGTAATCTGTATCATTGTGTATTATTGTGTAATCTGTATCATTGTGTATTATTGTGTAATCTGTATCATTATGTATTATTGTGTAATCTGTATCATTGTGTATTATTGTGTATCACTGTGTATTATTGTGTAATCTGTATCATTGTGTATTATGTGTATCACTGTGTATTGTTGTGTAATCTGTATCACTATGTAATCTGTATCATTGTGTATTATTGTGTAATCTGTATCATTGTGTATTGTTGTGTAATCTGTATCATCGTGTATTATTGTGCATCACTGTGTATTATTGTGTAATCTGTATCATTGTGTATTATTGTGCATCACTGTGTATTATTGTGTAATCTGTATCACTATGTAATCTGTATCATTGTGTATTATTGTGTAATCTGTATCATTGTGTATTATGTGTATCACTGTGTATTGTTGTGTAATCTGTATCACTATGTAATCTGTATCATTGTGTATTATTGTGTAATCTGTATCATTGTGTATTATTGTGTATCACTTGGTATTATTGTGTGTCAGTACCATAATGTGTGTAGTGTTTCACTCAGCCTGTACAGGTGTGTGTTTATTCTCTACATGTCCTGATAATCTGATGAAAACATTTAATAACACTAATATCAGAGGAGAAGTGTGTGTGTGTGTGTGTGTGTGTGTGTGTGTGTGTGTGTGTGTGTGTGTACCAGTGTGTGTTTGGGGCTGCAGTAGCCACTGTCACTGTCGATGTCCGCTTCACTCGCTCCGTGCTCGCTGGACGACTCGGCCGTCTGAGACGAGCGTCTGCGTCTGACCTTCCCTCTGAACTGCAGAGGACTCACTCTGTCTGACACACACCTGCTGCTGCTGCTGGACAGCTCTCCAGGGAAGTCTGACACACACACACACACACACACACACACACACACACACACACACAGTGAACAGAATTAGAAATGGTCAGTAATGGAGGTTATTCTCTGCTGGTGTTGCAGTGATGACGGACAGGGGCGTGGCCTGCTGCGCTACATTCAACAATAACAATAATAATAATAATAATAATAATAATAATAATAATAATAATAACAACAACAACATGCATAAGCAGTGTGTAATGTGTGTGTGTGTGTGTGTGTGTGTGTGTGTGTGTGTGTGACAAAACCACTACCATAAACACACACCAATAATCCCAGTTACAAAAACACAATAATAAGCACACACACACACACAAAATTACCATGAACATGATGAAGACAAAAAAACTATGTATAAATAGACAAACACACAACACACACACACAAACACACAAATCACACAACACATACACACAAAAGCAACACACATACACACAATCACACCACATACAAACACACACAACACCGACACACAAAATCACACACACAAATCACACCACATACACATAAACACACAACACAGACACACAACACACACAACATACACACCACATACACACAAACACACAACACAAACACACAAATCACACACATACACACAAAAGCAACACACATACACACAATCACACCACATACAAACATACACACAACACAAACACACAAATCACACACATACACACAAAAGCAACACACATACACACAATCACACCACATACAAACATACACACAACACAGACACACAAAATCACACACACACACAAATCACAACACAAACACAAATCACACACAAATCACACCACATACACACAAACACAACAGACACACAACACAGACACAAATCACACAACATATACACACAAAGACACAAATCACACCACACACAAATCATACACATACACAAATCACAACACATACACACAAATCACACACATACACACAAAAGCAACACACATACACACAATCACACCACATACAAACATACACACAACACAGACACACAAAATCACACACACACACACACACAAATCACAACACAAACACAAATCACACACAAATCACACCACATACACACAAACACAACAGACACACAACACAGACACAAATCACACAACATATACACACAAAGACACAAATCACACCACACACAAATCATACACATACACAAATCACAACACATACACACAAAAACACCAATAAACAAACACACAACATAGACACACAAACACACAACACATACACACAAATC
Organism: Hemibagrus guttatus; assembly: GCA_033459395.1. Lineage (NCBI taxonomy): Eukaryota > Metazoa > Chordata > Actinopteri > Siluriformes > Bagridae > Hemibagrus > Hemibagrus guttatus. Next base: position 563,181 of record JAUCMX010000004.1, read on the forward strand.
ACAACATACACACCACATACACACAAACACACAACACATACACACAAATCACACCCCACACACAAATCATACACATACACACAAATCACAACACATACCATGCAAAAATGCACTCAGACAATAACTCAACCATGAACACACACATACACACACAGCCATGAACACACACATACACACACAGCCATGAAAACACACACACACACAGCCATGAACACACACACACACACACATGAACCGACTCACACACACACACACACACACAACCATGAACTCACACACACACACACACACAAACCATGAACACACACACACACACACACACACAACCATGAAACACACATACACACACCATGAAC
>JAUCMX010000004.1:568536-573536 GCA_033459395.1 Hemibagrus guttatus
ATACTACACTTTTACACACACACACACACACACACACACACACACACACACACACACGTCAAATAAAAATACTGTCATTAATACTACACTTTTACACACACACACACACACACGTCAAATAAAAATACTGTCATTAATACTACACTTTTACACACACACACACACACGTCAAATAAAAATACTGTCATTAATACTACACTTTTACACACACACACACACACACACACACACACGTCAAATAAAAATACTGTCATTAATACTACACTTTTACACACACACACACACGTCAAATAAAAATACTGTCATTAATACTACACTTTTACACACACACACACACACGTCAAATAAAAATACTGTCATTAATACTACACTTTTACACACACACACACACGTCAAATAAAAATACTGTCATTAATACTACACTTTTACACACACACACACACACACGTCAAATAAAAATACTGTCATTAATACTACACTTTTACACACACACACACACGTCAAATAAAAATACTGTCATTAATACTACACTTTTACACACACACACACACACACGTCAAATAAAAATACTGTCATTAATACTACACTTTTACACACACACACACACACGTCAAATAAAAATACTGTCATTAATACTACACTTTTACACACACACACACACACACACACACACGTCAAATAAAAATACTGTCATTAATACTACACTTTTACACACACACACACGTCAAATAAAAATACTGTCATTAATACTACACTTTTACACACACACACACACACACACACACACACACGTCAAATAAAAATACTGTCATTAATACTACACTTTTACACACACACACACACACACACACACATACAGAATAAAAGAACAAACAGCCCTAAAGACAAAAATATATCATCAATTTAAGAGAAGCCCAAACAGAGGAACACTCTAAATACCAACACACGGAATACACACAACAGCTACATGTGTAAGGCGTCAAATCACCGCCATAAGTATCGCACCCGTAAAAAATAGCGTGCTCGTAAAAAATAAAATACAACACACGAAACACAAAGTTGCTATTCCAAAAAATACGTGTAGAGTTTTATGCAGATTAGGGGGCGGGGTAAAAGTCTCCATTGGTCCACTGCTTCTCAACCTACTGCCCTTCTCTAGCCAATCAGCAAGGTGACGTCACGGACGCGCGACTCTGAGTGTTTCAACCTGTCTCGATCAAGTGAGAAGATTTAATTAACACGCTTAAAGCTTCTTATATGTTTGGATATTGTAGTGTCCTGTCAAACCTCCTGTTATTATGCTAAAGAGTATTTTAATAAACTGGACAATCTTTAGCATCATAGCATAGCGCTATTGTTGCTCGGACAGCAGAGTAGTGCGCTAGCAGCACTGAGCTCATGTGATCAGCTTCATCATGATGATATGTATACCTTTAAAGTAACGTCATTCGCTTTGTGTTTACTAGAGAGAATATTCCGAGGTGGTTTCTTATCCCAGTATTAACCCAGACTCTTAATCAGAGTCCTGTATCACCGCGCCCACAGGCTCGGGTCAGTCAGATACAGGGTCAGAGACGGACACATGCACTGAACAGGACATGGCCAAGTGCATGCTGGTGGTGTAATGAAGCATAGATTCCCCATGCAATGTTTTTAAGATGACCGTTAATAAAAGTTAGATGTGCAGATGTATATGAGGATATGAAAGTCTGCTGCTTTACTCTTTATGATATTTTCAGCTCTTTCTCTGATATTTTCAGGAGGCAGACTGCCTGTGGGGAAGAAGAATAAACACTGCTTTCAGAAACCAGGAAAGATAATAGCTTTAGTGTGAATGTTCAGGGCTGCCATTACAGCAGTGTTGTTGCTGATACAAGATGGACATCACTTTGCTGATTGGTTAGAGAAGGGCAGTAGGTTGAGAAGCAGTGGACCAATGGAGACTTTTACCCCGCCCCCTAATCTGCATAAAACTCTACGTGTATTTTTTGGAATAGCAACTTTGTGACTCGCGTGTTGTATTTTATTTTTTACAAGCACTCTATTTTTTTTTTACGGGTACGATACTTATGGCAGTGATTTGACGCCTTACATATCTACACTCTAAACAAACATCAGGAAAATAAATAAAGAAATAAATAACCATCAAAGTATGTGTGAAAAAACACAGACATCTCCACTGTGGAACACTTCCTGCTATTCACTACAGGTACAGGAAGGATAAAGACAGGAAGTGGTGAGGACAGAACTGATCTCTCACTCATACACTCACTCACACACACACACACACACACACACACACACACACTCACTCACACACACACACTCATACACTCTTGTGTTATTATTGTTTTGCTATTATTGTGTAGTCAGTCCAGTGTGTGTGTGTGTGTGTGTGTGTGTGTGTGTGTGTGAATCAGAAGGTCTGATCAGTCTGTAGTTATCAGACACTTTTTTCCTCAGTGTCAGGTTCATGCTTCAGTTAAGTTTCTCCCTGTGAAGTTCACAATGAGGAAATAATACAGCTGCCTAAATATTTAAAGATGAAAAAGAAAATACAAAAGGTTTATACTAAAAATAACAACAACAACCACCACCACAACAACCATTACTACAACCACCACCACAACCATTACAACAACCACCACAACCATTACTACAACCACCACCACCACAACCATTACTACAACCACCACCACCACAACCACCACCACCACAACCATTACAACAACCACCAACACCACCACAACAACCATTACTACAACCACCACCACCACCACCATTACAAAAAAAAGAAATAAATAACCATCAAAGTATGTGTGAAAAAACACAGACATCTCCACTGTGAACACTTCCTGCTATTCACTACAGGTACAGAAGGATAAAGACAGGAAGTGGTGAGGACAGAACTGATCTCTCACTCATACACTCACTCACACACACACACACACACACACACACACACACACACACACACTCACTCACACACACACACTCATACACTCTTGTGTTATTATTGTTTTGCTATTATTGTGTAGTCAGTCCAGTGTGTGTGTGTGTGTGTGTGTGTGTGTGTGTGTGTGTGTGTGAATCAGAAGGTCTGATCAGTCTGTAGTTATCAGACACTTTTTTCCTCAGTGTCAGGTTCATGCTTCAGTTGAGTTTCTCCCTGTGAAGTTCACAATGAGGACATAATACAGCTGCCTAAATATTTAAAGATGAAAAAGAAAATACAAAAGGTTTATACTAAAATAACAACAACAACCACCACCACAACAACCATTACTACAACCACCACCACAACCATTACAACAACCACCACAACCATTACTACAACCACCACCACCACAACCATTACTACAACCACCACCACCACAACCATTACAACAACCACCACCACCACAACCATTACAACAACCACCACAACCATTACTACAACCACCACCACCACAACCATTACTACAACCACCACCACCACAACCATTACAACAACCACCACCACCACAACCATTACAACAACCACCACCACCACAACCATTACTACAACCACCACCACCACAACCATTACTACAACCACCACCACCACAACCACCACCATTACAACAACCACAACCACCACAACCACCACCATTACAACAACCACAACCACCACCACCACAACCATTACAACAACCACCACCACCACCATTACTACAACCACCACCACCACAACCATTACAACAACCACCACCACAACCATTACAACAACCACCACCACCACCATTACTACAACAACCACCACCACAACCATTACAACAACCACCACAACCATTACTACAACCACCACCACCACAACCATTACAACAACCACCACCACCATTACTACAACCACCACCACCACAACCATTACAACAACCACCACCACCACAACCATTACAACAACCACCACCACAACCATTACAACAACCACCACCACCACCATTACTACAACCACCACCACCACAACCATTACAACAACCACCACCACAACCATTACAACAACCACCACCACAACCATTACAACCACCACCACAACAACCATTACAACAACCACAGCCATTTTAACAGCCACTTCAACAACCACCACCACCACAACCATTACAACAACCACCACCACAACCATTACTACAACCACAGCCACTTTAACAACCACTTCAACAACCACCACCACCACAACCATTACAACAACCACCACCACCACCACCACCACCACAACAACTACCACCACCACAACCATTACAACAACCACAGCCACTTTAACAACCACTTCAACAACCACAACAACCACAACAACCACTGGAACCACTTTAACAACCACTTCAACAACCACCACAACAACAAACACAACCACCACCACCAGAACAACCACAACCACCACCACCACCAGAAACACTTTAACAACAACAACCACAACCACTTCAACAACCACAAAAACCACCAGAACAACCACAACAAGAACCACAACAACCACCACACAGCTGTTCAACAGAGTTCTATAGTGAAGTCGTCGTGTGAAGCTGAGGGAAACCCCGATGTCCCTGATGAAGCCGTGCCATATCCACTGTCACGGTTTGCTAGCTAGCTAAATTATTAGCATCGTTTTCAGTAGTATAAAAATATATTGAGTATATAATATATATATATATATATATTCAATACTGCCCAGTTGCCTAGCAACAGTGTTCTCACACATTCCGTTAGTTTCCAAGGTAATAAACCTGATTCTGTAAACAGTACAGTATTCTGTGTGTGTGTGTGTGTGTGTGTGTGTGTGTACCTGTTGGGTTGGTTCTCCTGCACAAATGGATAGCAGGTGATGAGGTAGGAGGGGATTGGTGTTGGCTCCGCCCCCATAGCTCCTGCGCTGTCTCCTGATAGGTTCATGTTCAAAAGTGTGGAGTCGATACCTTTCTTCTGTGGAATAAACGGCTCGACTTCAGCCGACAACTTCACATCCTACAACACAATCAGACACACAATCA
>JAUCMX010000004.1:578536-588536 GCA_033459395.1 Hemibagrus guttatus
GTCACTGACCACCACTGTTCCCAAAGACCAGTCACTGACCACCACTGTTCCCAAAGACCAGTTCACTTTGACCACCGCTGTTCCCAAAGACCAGTCACTGACCACCACTGTTCCCAAAGACCAGTCACTGACCACCACTGTTCCCAAAGACCAGTCACTGACCACCACTGTTCCCAAAGACCAGTCACTGACCACCACTGTTCCCAAAGACCAGTCACTGACCACCGCTGTTCCCAAAGACCAGTCACTGACCACCACTGTTCCCAAAGACCAGTCACTGACCACCACTGTTCCCAAAGACCAGTCACTGAACACCACTGTTCCCAAAGACCAGTCACTGACCACCGCTGTTCCCAAAGACCAGTCACTGACCACCACTGTTCCCAACGACCAGTCACTGAACACCGCTGTTCCCAAAGACCAGTCACTGAACACCACTGTTCCCAAAGACCAGTCACTGACCACCACTGTTCCCAAAGACCAGTCACTGACCACCACTGTTCCCAAAGACCAGTCACTGACCACCACTGTTCCCAAAGACCAGTCACTGACCACCACTGTTCCCAAAGACCAGTCACTGAACCCCTGTTCCCAAAGACCAGTCACTGAACACTGTTCCCAAAGACCAGTCACTGAACCCCTGTTCCCAAAGACCAGTCACTGACCACCACTGTTCCCAAAGACCAGTCACTGACCACCACTGTTCCCAAAATTTATTTCTAATATAAACTACTATTTTATACCTTTAATTTAATCTCAGCTCTCTGTATTCAATTTAATCACATCAGGTGTTCTATTTACAGGAGCCACAACAGCATCACACACATAACATCCTACTCTCTGGTTCTTTACATCAGAAGATCACAGTATTAATAAAATCTCAGCCGCACTAATCCCTGTATGAGAAACAGCATGACGTTTTCAGTTTCACTGAATTCACACTGTTCCCTTCAGACCCAGGTGGAGAACACACCGGTGATGGAGACTAGCCATAATGCAGTAACAAGATGGTGTTTCAGAATAAATGTGTTCAACTCATCACTCGTTCTGTTAGTGCTGTGTGTAGTAACCATGATGAGGCAGTGTGTCACATGAGCGTGATACACACACAGATCAGATGACCGGGAAAATATGAGGATGTGTAATTGTTTTTTTTTCTCATTAAGTTTATTCCTGAATTCACCAAGAGCTCCTCCTCTGTCTTCTTTCTCCTCATCTTAAAGCTAATGATTATTTGTAGTGTGTTTTGTCAGTATCTGATGTCTTATATTAACCCTCATTTAGACAAAGTTTTTATTTTGTTTATTTTTCCCCACAGTATAAACTTGACATAATTCATGCTGTGAGTTGTGATGTCACTTTCAGTTACAGTAATGGTTTACTGAGTATAAATAAGTATTGTGTAAGGTGTTGTGTAATCAGTGATGTATACTCTGGGTACGCTGACGCATAAGTACTTCCTGCTCAGATAAAGATCAAGCAAGTGTCACATATCTCCTCAAACATTTCCTCATTCATAACACAACACAATCCAAGACTTATTTCCAACATTTAATCATTTACAGAGAAATGACAGAGGAGCCAAGATGCTGTCTGCAGATCTGGACACAGAAGGTTAAGGTGTGATGAGGTTCTGTGTCTTGGGGGAATCTGTTCAGTGTGGGGAGGAGGTATGGAGGAAGAGGGGAGGAGGAGGGGAGGAAGAGGGGAGGAGGAGGGGAGGAAGAGGGGAGGAGGTATGGAGGTGGTGTGGAGGAGGTGGGGAGGAGGTATGGAGGAGGAGGTAAGGAGTTATGGAGGTGGGGAGGAGGTATTGAGGAGGGGGGGAGGTATGGAGGTGGTGTAGAGGAGGGGGGGTGGAGGTATGGAGGAAGAGGGGAGGAGGTGGGGAGGAGGTATGGAGGAGGAGAGAAGGAGGTATGGAGGTGGTGTGGAGTAGGAGAGGAGGAGGTATGGAGGTGGTGTAGAGGAGGTATGGAGGAGGTATGGAGGAGAAGAGGAGGAGGTATGGAGGTGGTGTGGAGGAGGAGGAGGAGGAGGAGGGGAGGAGGTATGGAGGTGGTGTGGAGGAGGTATGGAGAAGGAGAGGAGGAGGTATGGAGGAGGTATGGAGGTGGTGGGGAGGAGGAGAGGAGGTGGTGTGGAGGTGGTGGGGAGGAGGTTGCTCAGTGGTTAAGTTCTTGAGTTACTAATCAGAAGGTCTGCAGTTCAAGCCCTTATTATTGGCAAACTTCTCCTCTACCGTAGATAAAGACCCTTAACCCTGTGTGCTCTCTGGGCACCAGATCAAAGCTCTGACTCTAGATGAATGAAATACGTTGGGTTAGTAAAAATAAATGTAGTGTACTGTAATGTGTAAAAGGGGGGCATTGGTGGCTCAGTGGTAGGTTTCTCGCCTATCATGCGGAAGGCCCGGGTTCGATTCCCAGCCAATGCCCCAACCCCAGCCACTGGATACAGTGCCGGTCCCAAGCCCGGAAAAATGGGAGGGTTGCGTCAGGAAGGGCATCCGGCGTAAAACATTTGCCAGGTTGTTGTGCGGACCAGTTGGTCCGCTGTGGCGACCCCGAGCAGGGAGCAGCCGAAAGCAACTCACTGTAATGTGTAAAAGACAAAAAGAGTGTTCTTTATTAAACTGTACTGTCTTTTGTTCACAGAGAGAGTTTATTGTTTTTCTGGTACTACTGCATAGCAAATGATTCACCTCTTATCATTATCACTCAGATCATCATCCTCTGATAATAATCTCTTCTCTACCTTAGATGAAGAAGTGTCTCTTCCTGGTCAGGACAGCGCAGTGGTCAGATCTACAGTGGTATCTAGATAAACACAGTGATATGAGCCGTGTTCCAACAGATCCTCTTGTGCAGCAGATCCTCTCACTGCACTGTTTTAGAGGAAGGCTTTGAATCCTACAAGATGTACCTTGTCTGCTGTAGGCAGAGGCTCAGGTCTGACCACAAGAAACCAGTGTAGATGATTCCTCAGGTAGTGTTAGAGCAAGTCACCCAGTTTCAGGAATCAGACATATGGACAGATTGAAAAAAATAATTCTGAAGAGTGAAAAGGATGATGGGACACTGTGACTCCACGTGGAGTATGCAGTAATGCCTCGTGTGGGTGATTACTTCCTGATTTTCAGCCCTGACCTGGGCAGTGAGGAGGAAACGGGTTTATCCATCCTGTTCAGTCATCTTTTCAGGCTGAGGGCTGTCACAGGTGGCCCAGGTGGACAATCTGTACTGGACAGTTATGTCATGGCTTTCTTTCCACCTTGGCAGCGTGTGTGTGTGTGTAAGGGAGAGAGAGAGCGAGAGAGAGAGAGAGAGAGAGAGAGACAGTTGGCTGTCCTACCATGTTCTCCCCTAATGTCATGGAGCCTTTGCCCAAGACACACACACACACACACACACACACACACACACACACACACACACACACACACACACAGGAATAAAAAAAGCGCGAGTGTGAGTTTGTGTTCCTCTGTGAGAAGACCATGAGCACAGGAGTCTGATCGAGACACTTTAATAACCTGGGGACGGCACAGAGTGTGTGAAGAGTGTGTCAGAAGTGTGTGTGTGGAGTGTGTAAGAAGTGCCTGAGTCATGTCCATGTTACGGTGTGTGTGTGGCGTCTCCGTCAGACGTTTTCACAACATTCCAGAACTCTGGAACCAACATGCAGCTAAAGGTAAGAAAATATACACACACACACACACACACACACACACACACACACACACACATCGAATGGAACTTGTTTAGTTGTTTAATTTGCTGTAGAATAAAAATGATTAGTAAGCAACAGCAGATTGAGGTGACTTTAAATGTTTTAGCACTTCACTGTAAAGAATCTATTTTATCCTTGTGCAGTCAGGCTTATCAGTGGAGATAAAAGAGAGGTCAAATAAAGGTGACCGCAACACAGCCACGCAACCGCACCGCCACAACTTCTACCATAAACTGTGTGTGTGTGTGTGTGTGTGTGTGTGTGTGTGTGTGTGTGAGAGAGAGAGCTTCTCTCCCAGTATCTTTTAAAGTTTTGTGTGTGTATGTGAGTGTGTGTGTGTGTGTGTGTGTGTGTGTGTGTGTGTGTGTGTGTGTAATGTCAGGTTTAAAACACTGCGAGTCAGTGAGATGGTGCAGGCCAGGACATGCTGGATATCAGCCAATCAGCTGCTAATAATGTCCTGGTGTCATTGGAGGCGGCCATGTTGGTTATGAGGAGAAATGTGAAAGCTGAGAACTGCAGGAGCATGAGCTGCCTCGTTTACTGCCTTCTGATTCTCAATACCTCAGCTGGGGTACAGGGCAGTGGGGCAGGGATGGGGCTCATGGAGGAGGGACAGAGCGATATAACAGTAGGAACGGTGAATGAAGGAGTGTTAAAGCAGAAACCGAGTCAGAAACAATACTGAGGCTTAACAGGGGCAGTGCAGGAGTATTGATGGAGGTACTGAGGCAGAATAAAGGGAGGTAAAGGGGTATTTGGGCAGTAAAAAAGTCAATCAAGGAGTGTTAAGGCAGGTGTGCTGAGGGAGGAACTGAGAGGGTGTATTAAGGCAGGACCTGAGGCAGTACAGGAGTGTTGATGCAGAAACAGTTAAAGAAAACTCCTTTATCTGTATCCTGGGCTTCAGAGTGTTTATACACCGATCAGCCATAACATTATGACCACCTGCCTAATATTGTGTCGGTCCCCCTTTTGCTGCCAAAACAGTCCTGACCCATCGAGGCATGGACTCCACGAGATCCCTGAAGGTGTGCTGTGGGATCTGGCACCAAGATGTTTTAAGTCCTGTAAGTTGCCATGTGTGACTGGTGCCATGTGTTCCCCAGGTAAGAGACGCACACGCACCCGGACATCCACGTGATGTAAAAGAAAACATGATTCATCAGACCAGGCCATGGTCCAGTTCCTGGCCCTGCAACGGCTGACCGGTGTATATCACGCTGACGTTCTTACACTTCTTTAATTCCCTCTGTTATTTGCCTCCATTGACTCTTCTTGCCTCAGTACATCATTACTCTCATCACTCGTTCACTCACCACCTTTTTCATATGATGCCACTATAACACCCTCAGTGTGGTTCCAACTGCCCCTCTTTCTGCCTCACTGTGGTTCTAGCTGCCCCTCTTTCCGCATCAGTGTGTGTTGTTCTAGCTGCCCCTCTTTCTGCCTCACTGTGGTTCCAACTGCCCCTCTTTCTGCCTCAGTGTGGTTCTAGCTGCCCCTCTTTCTGCCTCAGTGTTGTTCTAGCTGCCCCTCTTTCTGCCTCAGTGTGGTTCTAGCTGCCCCTCTTTCTGCCTCAGTGTGGTTCTAGCTGCCCGTCTTTCTGCCTCAGTGTGGTTCTAGCTGCCCGTCTTTCTGCCTCAGTGTGGTTCTAGCTGCCCGTCTTTCTTCCTCAGTGTTGTTCTAGCTGCCCCTCTTTCTGCCTCAGTGTGGTTCTAGCTGCCCCTCTTTCTGCCTCACTGTAGTTCCAACTGTCCCTCTTTCTGCATCAGTGTGTGTTGTTCTAGCTGCCCCTCTTTCTGCCTCACTGTGGTTCCAACTGCCCGTCTTTCTGCCTCAGTGTTGTTCTAGCTGCCCCTCTTTCTGCCTCAGTGTGGTTCTAGCTGCCCATCTTTCTGCCTCAGTGTGGTTCTAGCTGCCCGTCTTTCTGCCTCAGTGTGGTTCTAGCTGCCCGTCTTTCTGCCTCAGTGTTGTTCTAGCTGCCCGTCTTTCTGCCTCAGTGTTGTTCTAGCTGCCCCTCTTTCTGCCTCAGTGTGGTTCTAGCTGCCCCTCTTTCTGCCTCAGTGTGGTTCTAGCTGCCTGTCTTTCTGCCTCAGTGTGGTTCTAGCTGCCTGTCTTTCTGCCTCAGTGTTGTTCTAGCTGCCCCTCTTTCTGCCTCAGTGTTGTTCTAGCTGCCCGTCTTTCTGCCTCAGTGTTGTTCTAGCTGCCCCTCTTTCTGCCTCAGTGTTGTTCTAGCTGCCCCTCTTTCTGCCTCAGTGTGGTTCTAGCTGCCCCTCTTTCTGCCTCACTGTGGTTCTAGCTGCCCATCCTTCTGCCTCAGTGGTGTTCTAGCTGCCCCTCTTTCTGCCTCAGTGTGGTTCTAGCTGCCTGTCTTTCTGCCTCAGTGTGGTTCTAGCTGCCCCTCTTTTTGCCTCAGTGTGGTTCTAGCTGCCCCTCTTTCTGCCTCAGTGTGGTTCTAGCTGCCCCTCTTTCTGCCTCAGTGTGGTTCTAGCTGCCCATCTTTCTGCCTCAGTGTTGTTCTAGCTGCCCCTCTTTCTGCCTCCCTGTTCTAGCTGCCCCTCTTTCTGCCTCAGTGTTGTTCTAGCTGCCCCTCTTTCTGCCTCCCTGTTCTAGCTGCCCCTCTTTCTGCCTCAGTGTTGTTCTAGCTGCCCCTCTTTCTGCCTCCCTGTTCTAGCTGCCCCTCTTTCTGCCTCAGTGTTGTTCTAGCTGCCTCTGCTACTTTGTCTATAGCACCTTCAGTTTTGTGTTTATTCTCCAGGTGTCCGTTATAAGGACTTGCTGGTGGGCGTTCCTAAAGAAATCATGAAGAAGGAGAGGCGTGTGGCGGTGTCCCCTGTGGGCGTGGAGGCTCTGGTGAAGCAGGGTTTCCAGGTGCAGGTGGAGGAAGGAGCTGGCCGAGAGGCAATGTTCTCAGACCAGCAGTACCGAGCAGCAGGAGCCTCCATCACGAACACCATGGAAGCTTTTAACTCAGACCTTGTGCTTAAAGTGAGGAACCTGTGCATGGGGGGAGGGGTGGTGGTGTGTACAGCATGACACAGCATGTGTTGTTGTTGTAGGTGCGAGGGCCGGTGTTTAATGAATCTTTGGGCCTCCATGAGGCGGAGCTGCTGAAGAAAGGCTCCACTCTGGTGAGTTTTATTTATCCGGCACAGAACGCTGAGCTGATGGAGAAACTGGCAGGGCGTCACAGCACGGTGCTCGCCATGGACCAGGTCCCACGGGTCACCATCGCTCAGAGCTACGATGCCCTCAGCTCCATGGCCAACATAGCAGGGTATGGAAACATCTACAGTTCTCTCTCTCTGTGACTTTATAAAACTCTTCTGCTAGACACTGTGAAGGCTCTGGAGAACCTTTCAGCACTGGGTTGTGTGTGAACAGGTACAAGGCCGTCATCCTCGCTGCAAACCATTTTGGTCGATTTTTCACTGGTCAGATTACAGCAGCGGGGAAGGTTCCACCTGCGAAGGTACAGCATCTCACATACACACACACACACACACACACACACACACACACACACACACAGAGTACTCCGGAATCACTGTCGCCCCCTGGCGGCAGACCTCCACAAACAAGTCAAACTTTAACATCTGTACTTTTTCTGTGTGTGTGTGTGTGTGGCTGTGTATTGTGTAATTGTGTGTGTGTCTGTGTATTATGTTTGTGTGTGTGTGTGTCGGTGTGTGTGTTTAGGTGCTGGTGATTGGTGGTGGAGTTGCAGGCCTGGCTGCTGCAGGAGCTGCTAAATCTATGGGAGCGATTGTGAGAGGTTTTGACACCAGGTGAGAATAGAGATGTGAATGTAGAGATGTGAGTGTAGAGTGAAGAGATGTGAGTGTAGAGATGTGAGTGTAGAGATGTGAGTGTAGAGTGAAGAGATGTGAGTGTAGAGATGTGAGTGTAGAGATGTGAGTGTAGAGTGAAGAGATGTGAGTGTAGAGATGTGAGTGTAGAGATGTGAGTGTAGAGTGAAGAGATGTGAGTGTAGAGATGTGAGTGTAGAGATGTGAGTGTAGAGTGAAGAGATGTGAGTGTAGAGATGTGAGTGTAGAGATGTGAGTGTAGAGTGAAGAGATGTGAGTGTAGAGATGTGAGTGTAGAGATGTGAGTGTAGAGTGAAGAGATGTGAGTGTAGAGATGTGAGTGTAGAGATGTGAGTGTAGAGTGAAGAGATGTGAGTGTAGAGATGTGAGTGTAGAGATGTGAGTGTAGAGATGTGAGTGTAGAGTGTAGAGATGTGAGTGTAGAGATGTGAGTGTAGAGATGTGAGTGTAGAGTGAAGAGATGTGAGTGTAGAGATGTGAGTGTAGAGATGTGAGTGTAGAGTGAAGAGATGTGAGTGTAGAGATGTGAGTGTAGAGATGTGAGTGTAGAGTGAAGAGATGTGAGTGTAGAGATGTGAGTGTAGAGATGTGAGTGTAGAGTGTAGAGATGTGAGTGTAGAGATGTGAGTGTAGAGTGTAGAGATGTGAGTGTAGAGATGTGAATGTAGAGATGTGAGTGTAGAGTGAAGAGATGTGAGTGTAGAGTGAAGAGATGTGAGTGTAGAGATGTGAGTGTAGAGATGTGAGTGTAGAGTGAAGAGATGTGAGTGTAGAGATGTGAGTGTAGAGATGTGAGTGTAGAGTGAAGAGATGTGAGTGTAGAGATGTGAGTGTAGAGATGTGAGTGTAGAGTGAAGAGATGTGAGTGTAGAGATGTGAGTGTAGAGATGTGAGTGTAGAGTGAAGAGATGTGAGTGTAGAGATGTGAGTGTAGAGATGTGAGTGTAGAGATGTGAGTGTAGAGTGAAGAGATGTGAGTGTAGAGATGTGAGTGTAGAGATGTGAGGGGGTTAAGGGGGGTTAAGAGATGTGAGTGTAGAGATGTGAGTGTAGAGGGGAAGAGATGTGAGTGTAGAGATGTGAGTGTAGAGTGAAGAGATGTGAGTGCAGATATGTGAGTGTAGAGATGTGAGTGTAGAGTGAAGGGATGTGAGTGTAGAGATGTGAGTGTAGAGATGTGAGTGTAGAGTGAAGAGATGTAAGTGTAGAGTGAAGAGATGTGAGTGAAGAGATGTGAGTGTAGAGATGTGAGTGTAGAGATGTGAGTGTAGAGATGTGAGTGTAGAGTAAAGAGATGTGAGTGTAGAGATGTGAGTGTAGAGTGAAGAGATGTGAGTGTAGAGATGTGAGTGTAGAGTGTAGAGATGTGAGTGCAGATATGTGAGTGTAGAGATGTGAGTGTAGAGTGAAGGGATGTGAGTGTAGAGATGTGAGTGTAGAGATGTGAGTGTAGAGATGTGAGTGTAGAGTGAAGAGATGTGAGTGTAGAAATGTGAGTGTAGAGTGTAGAGATGTGAGTGCAGATATGTGAGTGTAGAGATGTGAGTGTAGAGTGAAGGGATGTGAGTGTAGAGATGTGAGTGTAGAGATGTGAGTGTAGAGATGTGAGTGTAGAGTGTAGAGATGTGAATGTAGAGATGTGAGTGTAGAGATGTGAGTGTAGAGTGTAGAGATGTGAGTGTAGAGATGTGAGTGTAGAGTGTAGAGATGTGAGTGTAGAGATGTGAGTGTAGAGTGAAGAGATGTAAGTGTAGAGATGTGAGTGTAGAGATGTGAGTGTAGAGATGTGAGTGTAGAGATGTGAGTGTAGAGTGTAGAGATGTGAGTGTAGAGATGTGAGTGTAGAGATGTGAGTGTAGAGTGTAGAGATGTGAGTGTAGAGATGTGAGTGTAGAGATGTGAGTGTAGAGTGAAGAGATGTGAGTGTAGAGATGTGAGTGTAGAGATGTGAGTGTAGAGATGTGAGTGTAGAGTGAAGAGATGTGAGTGTAGAGATGTGAGTGTAGAGATGTGAGTGTAGAGATGTGAGTGTAGAGTGAAGAGATGTAAGTGTAGAGATGTGAATGTAGAGATGTGAGTGTAGAGATGTGAGTGTAGAGATGTGAGTGTAGAGTGTAGAGATGTGAGTGTAGAGTGAAGAGATGTGAGTGTAGAGATGTGAGTGTAGAGTGTAGAGATGTGAGTGTAGAGATGTGAGTGTAGAGATGTGAGTGTAGAGTGTAGAGATGTGAGTGTAGAGATGTGAGTGTAGAGTGAAGAGATGTAAGTGTAGAGATGTGAGTGTAGAGATGTGAGTGTAGAGATGTGAGTGTAGAGATGTGAGTGTAGAGATGTGAGTGTAAGAAAGATCTTTTCCTCCACAGGAATGCTAGAAGTGTTTAAAGGAAACAGACACATTTTTAATAGAAATAATGTAGTGAGTTGTTTTGTCTGTT
>JAUCMX010000004.1:596036-603536 GCA_033459395.1 Hemibagrus guttatus
CTATAATAGCCCGCCAAACCTAAGAAGGCACGCACCTGCTTTTTGGTGGTGGGTTGGGGGTAACCTCTGATGGCCTCCAACTTTTTCTCTTGTGAACGCAGCAACCCACGCCCGATTCAGTAGCCCAGGTACTGTGCCAGGTACTGTGCAGTAGCCCAGATCAGCCCAAGGTGGCACTTACAGGGTTGGCTGTGAGTCCTGCCTTTCGGAGGCCACTCAGCACCTCCCTCAGGTGGAACAGGTGGTCCAACCATGTAGAGGAATGGATCAGGACATCGTCCAGGTAGGCAGCAGTGAAGGTTCTGTAGGGCTGGAGGACGATGTCCATGAGGCGTTGGAATGTAGCTGGGGCTCCGTGGAGGCCAAAGGGCAGGACTTGATACTGCCAATGGCCTCCCCCAAGGTGGTGAAGGCAGTTTTGGCTTTAGCGTATTTAGTGAGGTCCACCTGCCAGTAGCCTTTGGTGAGGTCAAGGGTGGACACAAATCAAGCTCTCCCCAGCCGCTGCACGAGGTCATCCACAAGGGGAAGGGGGTAGGAGTCAAATTCTGAGATTTGGTTGAGTCTCCGGAAGTCATTACAAAGGCGGAGGGAACCGTCGGGCATGGTCACCATTACAATGGGGCTGGACCACGGGCTGGCGGAGTGTCAATAACCCCATCCCTCAACATTCGTTCCACTTCCTCCTCTATGGCTCGACGACAGGCTTCTGGAACCCTGTATGGCTGCTGGCGGACGACCATCCCTGGAGGGGTTATTATTTCTTGCACCAGCTGCATAAGCCCGGGGGCGAACTGGTCAATAAGTTCTGTGAGGTCTTGCTGCTGGGCTGGTGAGAGTTCTTCTGCTCTCCTTATTAGGGTGCGCTGTTGGGGATCTGTGGCAGCAGAAGCAAATGCAGACACTGCTGGCTGGGCCGGTAACCATTTCTTGAGAATATTGATATGGTATAATTGGATGTTACCTGGCTGCTGGAGGCGATAATTCACTGGTCCTACCCGCCCAAGGACTGTGTAGGGGCCCTGCCATTTGGCCAGGAACTTACAGGCGATGTTGGGGACTAGGAGCATTACCTGGGCCGGTTGTAGATTCACTGCTGATCTCTTTGGGCCGCCTCCATATGTTCCCTTACGATGGGCCCCACTCAATCTATTCTTGCCTGCTTGTCCTGGACATAGTCAATCACGGAGCAAAGTGGGTTCGTCCGAAAGCAAAGTGGGTTCGTACGGGGTCATTGTCCGAACAAGAGCTCAAGTGGGGTGAACCCTGTTGAGGCTTGAGGCGTCTCTCCAATGGCAAAGAGGATGTAGTGGAGGAGGAGGTCCCAGTTCCTTCCATCCTCATCCACCACCTGGCGCAGCATTCGCTTCAGGGTTTGGTTGAACTGCTCGACTAGCCCATCAGTCTGCCAGTGGTACACTGACATCCTCAGGTGTTTGACCTGTAAAAGCTGGCACAGATCCGCCGTTAGTCGCGAGATGACAGGTGTACCTTGATCAGTGAGGATGTCTTTGGGGATTCCCACATGACTGAAGAGCATGAGGAGTTCCCGGGCGATGTTGGGGGAGGTGGCCTTCCGAAGTGGGACCGCGTCAGGGTACGTGGTAGCGTAGTCCATCATCACCAGGATGTATTTATGACCCTGAGCTGACTTTGGCAGTGGCCCAATAAGGTCCATGCTGACACGCTTGAAGGGGACGCCAATGACGGGGAGTGGAATAAGAGGAGCCGGCGCCGGCTTCTGGGGGGCCATCTGCTGACAGCTGGGGCAGGTGCGGCAGAAGGCTTGGACCTCTGTCTGCATTCTGGGCCAGGTGAAATGGTCCTTCAGCTTCTCTAGGGTGTTGCGCAGACCCAGGTGGCCCCCCAGCAGGTGTGTGTGGGCCAGGTACAGGAGAAGGGCAGTTCGGGAGTGAGGGACCACTAACAAATCACAAGGCTTTCCCCGGCGTTTGGTGCGGTAGTACAGCAACCCCCCTTTGACGAGGAAGTACGCCATGGGGAGCGGGTTCCCCAGGTGGGTGTTAACTGGGGAGGAGGGCCCAGCGTCCTGGGCCCCGCGGGCCATGCACGCTGGCTTGGTCCAGGCTCTGGGTTTCGGAGGCCGCCTCACCTGGATGGGGGCCTTCATTGTGGCGGAGAACCCCAGCCAGTCACATCTGAGCAACACGGGGGCCGGAAGGTTTTGAAATACACTTGCGACTATGGGCCACTCACCAGCTGGGCCCAGGATTCGGACCTGTGCGGAAGGGACAGTCTGGACATTGCCATGAATACACGAGACCGGTATTGTCCCCCCCAACCTTGCTGTCTTAGGGAGGACACTGGGTCGGACAAGGGTAATGGTACTCCCAGAGTCCAGCAGGGTGGGCACGGAGTGGCCATTGAGCTCCACCATGACCCGGGGCAATTCTGGAGCGGCGGCTGCATGCAGGACACATCGAGCGAGCCAGGATTTAGGGGCCCAGGCTGGGGGCACAAGCTCAGGTTCGGTGGGCATGGGCTCGTCCACTGGGCCTCTGGCTCTCTTTTCCCCCTGTGAGGCCTCAGTTCTAGAAGTCAGGTGGCTTGGGGTTGGGGTGGAGAAGGTCGGAAGTCTTTTGCCAGCACACACTCCAGCCTTTTGAGGAACTCTCTCGGGGAGGCCAGGTTACGAAGCCCCACCGCCTTGCGCTCCTCAGAAGGGAGGGCCCACAGGAACCGGTCCAAGGCCACCCGCTCGACGACTTCCTTGGCTGATAGTTGGTCGGGTTGGAGCCACCTGCGGCAGCCGTGGAGGAGGTTATCCATCTGGGCCCGGGGATTAGCATCGGGGTCGTACCGCCATCTGTGGACATCCCCGGCCGCATTAACTGGAGACCGGCCGCATCTTGTAAGGATCTCCGCTTTCACTCGTTCGTATTCACGTGCCTCCTCGACCTCCAGGGTGTAGTAGGCCAGTTGGGCATCTCCTGTGAGAAGGACTGCGTCGGCCCAGTCCCGCTGTGGCCAGTCCTCATGCTCCACCATCCGCTCAAAGGTCTCGAGAAAGGCCTCCACGTCATCCTCTGCCATCATCTTAGTGAGGAGGCGTTAGGTGGCATTGAGCAGCGTGGCCCGGCTTGGGGAGAGGGAACGCCTCAGCCTGGGGGCTGCTACAGAGCTCCTGCAGCTCTTTGGTGGCCATAGTCAGGCTCCGGGTCAGCTCCTGAGAAGTGGCCTGCTGGTGAATGCTAGTCTACAGCAGGTGCTTCAAGATGTGTTCCAGGCTGACCCCAGGGGTCTCTTCTGTGTCCTCTGCCCGCATCCTCCACCAGTGTAGCGCACTTAGCGAGAGACACAGAACAACACACAGAGTCAGGGAGCAAGTTGAACACAGAGCTTTAATTGCTTATTATAGCAGAACTTAAGGCAGGGAAGGTGAACTTAGGCAAGAGAGAAAGGAGAATGGAAAATAGCAAAAGGAATTAACTAAGGCTGTTCTTCCCTGAGGGGGGCGTTGGTTAGGGGAGGCCAAGGTCCTCTCCATGGCCGAGGCCGGCAAGCGCTGAGGGCAGCAGGCGGCTGGCGAGGTTCCAGGGGTGAGGCAGAGCTTCAGCGTTCCCACAGTGATTTGGCTTCAGTCTGAGCTACCTGAAAATAAAGCATAGGGTATGCATTAGACCAGCAGGGAGCCCCCCCCTTTACCCTGTGTGGCCAGCAGAGCCTGGTTCTCTACTGAATTCTTCTGCCAGAGGGTGAAGTGTTTAGCGGTGCTCCTGATTGGTCCAAAGCATTTTGGCGCGCTTTCTTCTGCTCCACCCTGTGCTCTAATTTAGCGGTGATGGCCAAAGTGTTAAATTCTCCTCCGCTCCATGGTGGCACCGCTATCCGAGGTGCTGAACCGCCGCTGCTTGTGTCTTGGCAGGGGAGAGAGGGGGCGAAGAGTGGTTTTCTTCCATATACATGCGTCGGTGTGTGCAGCGTCGTCTCACAGTGTGTAACAGTACAGTGTGTAACAGTGCAGTGTGTAAGTGCAGTGTGTAACAGAAAAGTGTGTAACAGTACAGTGTGTAACAGTGCAGTGTGTAACAGTGTGTAACAGAACAGTGTGTAACAGTGCAGTGTGTAAGTGCAGTGTGTAACAGAAAAGTGTGTAACAGTACAGTGTGTAACAGTGCAGTGTGTAACAGTGTGTAACAGAACAGTGTGTAACAGTGCAGTGTGTAAGTGCAGTGTGTGACAGTGCAGTGTGTAACAGTACAGTGTGTAACAGTGCAGTGTATAACAGTGTGTAACAGAACAGTGTGTAACAGTGCAGTGTGTAACAGTGCAGTGTGTAACAGAACAGTGTGTAACAGTGTGTAACAGAACAGTGTGTAACAGAACAGTGTGTAACAGTGTGTAACAGAACAGTGTGTAACAGAACAGTGTGTAGCAGTGTGTAACAGTGCAGTGTGTAACAGTACAGTGTGTAACAGAACAGTGTGTAACAGTGCAGTGTGAAACAGTCTGGAACAGTGCAGTGTGTAACAGAACAGTGTGTAAAAGTGCAGTGTGTAACAGTGCATTGTGTAACAGTGTGTAACAGAAGTGTGTAACAGTACAGTGTGTAACAGAACAGTGTGTAACAGAAGTGTGTAACAGTACAGTGTGTAACAAAACAGTCTGTAACAGTGTGTAACAGTAGTGTGTAACAGTGCAGTGTGTAACAGTGTGTAACAGAACAGTGTGTAACAGTGTGTAACAGTACAGTGTGTAACAGAAAAGTGTGTAACAATGTGTAACAGAACAGTGTGTAACAGAACAGTGTGTAACAGTACAGTGTGTAACAGAACAGTTTGTAACAGTGTGTAACAGTACAGTGTGTAACAGAACAGTGTGTAACAGAACAGTGTGTAACAGTACAGTGTGTAACAGAACAGTTTGTAACAATGTGTAACAGTACAGTGTGTAACAGAACAGTGTGTAACAGAACAGTTTGTAACAATGTGTAACAGTACAGTGTGTAACAGAACAGTGTGTAACAGTGTGTAACAGTACAGTGTGTAACAGAACAGTTTGTAACAATGTGTAACAGTACAGTGTGTAACAGAACAGTGTGTAACAGTGTGTAACAGTACAGTGTGTAACAGAACAGTTTGTAACAATGTGTAACAGTACAGTGTGTAACAGAACAGTGTGTAACAGTACAGTGTGTAACAGAACAGTTTGTAACAGAACAGTGTGTAACAGTACAGTGTGTAACAGAACAGTTTGTAACAATGTGTAACAGTACAGTGTGTAACAGAACAGTGTGTAACAGAACAGTTTGTAACAGAACAGTGTGTAACAGTACAGTGTGTAACAGAACAGTTTGTAACAATGTGTAACAGTACAGTGTGTAACAGAACAGTGTGTAACAGTACAGTGTGTAACAGAACAGTTTGTAACAGAACAGTGTGTAACAGTACAGTGTGTAACAGAACAGTTTGTAACAATGTGTAACAGTACAGTGTGTAACAGAACAGTGTGTAACAGAACAGTTTGTAACAGAACAGTGTGTAACAGTACAGTGTGTAACAGAACAGTTTGTAACAATGTGTAACAGTACAGTGTGTAACAGAACAGTGTGTAACAGAACAGTTTGTAACAATGTGTAACAGTACAGTGTGTAACAGAACAGTGTGTAACAGAACAGTTTGTAACAATGTGTAACAGAACAGTGTGTAACAGAACAGTGTGTAACAGTGCAGTGTGTAGTGCACTGCTAGTGTATACATCATGTATCCATCTGTTTGTAACACTGTGTGTAAATATTTTTACAGACAAACTGAAATCAGAAATCCTGCCAGATATTCAAAAGTTTATCTGATTTTCTGCATGCTCAAGTGCACATGTTGACAAAATCTGGTCAGTTGTAAATGACCATGTGCATTCACACCACATCTGATTTCTGATAAAAAGCAAAATCATGATGGAGCCTCTGTGGTTTTTGTTAAATAGTGCATGATTTTAGAATACAAAACTCTCCATCTGCAGAGTGACATTTCATGATATGTCATGACCTGATTAGATAAATGCAGTAATAATAAAATCAGCTTGATTTAATAATCAAATGTTTCCAATAACTGTGTCTTTTGTCAGGTTTGGGATTCACCCAGTTGCAGGACGCATGCCAGGACAGCTGAACGTGCTGTTGGCTGAAGCTGGAGTTCCTTATGATGTCGTTCTGGAAATGGACGAGATTAATGAGGATTTCCCTGGTGAGGTTCAGCACACATGCACACACAACACATGCACGCATGCACACACACACACGCACACACAACACATGCACACACACATCTGAGAAATATAATCTGTCATCATTCAGTGCATGGAAATAAAAACAGACACTCAGATTTAAAACATTACTGATTCATTTGCTGTGTGATTCAGATTCAAGTTCTGAATGAAGAATCACTGATTCATTTTGTATTTGTATTTGATCAAATACAACAACAGGGGGACACAGTGGCCTCACACCTCCAGGGTTGGGGGTTCAATTCCTGCCTCCGCCATGTGTGTGTGGAGTTTGCATGTTCTCCCCGTGCCTCTGGGGTTTCCTCCGGGTACTCCGGTTTCCTCCCCCGGTCCAAAGACATGCATTGTAGGTTGATTGGCATCTCTAAATTGTCCGTAGTGTGTGATCGCGTGAGTGAATGAGAGTGTGTTTGTGTGTGTGTGTGATGGGTTGGCACTCCGTCCAGGGTGTATCCTGCCTTGATGCCCAATGACGCCTGAGATAGGCACAGGCTCCCCGTGACCCGAGTGTAGATCGGATAAGCGGTACATAATGAATGAATGAATGAATGAATGAAATACAATAAGTTACGTTCCTGATTTAAATTTGAATCAATTACACTTTAAAAACTGAATTTATTAAAGAAATTATTCACTTTCTTTCTATATATATAGATCAGAGAATCTGATATCTCTAAATAAGAACCATATTCAGTCCTCAATCAAACTGAATAAAAAAGGGGGAGTAATGATTTAGAAATCTCTGGAAGATGATGTAAAGCACCAATTATTCACATTTTGCAATATTGGCCATGCTTTAGAATTTTATGCCAAACAAGGATTCACTAGGAATAAAGCAAGTCATGGCACTGATTCAGAAATCTCTGGAATAAGATTCAAAGTGTCAGTGAGTCATATGCTGGCACTGATTCTATCTGTGCAGATTCAGATCTGAAGTTTGTTCAGATTGAAAGTATTCTGTGTGAAAGTTTCCAGACAACACTTCTTCGCATCTAAGCTCTGTGTGTGTGTGTGTGTGTGTGTAAATAAATCATGATTCATACAAAGATGTGGATCTAATTCAAAAATGCACGTTTAAAGAATCGCAGAGTCATCACAAATCACAATGTTTAACACAAATGCCATGACCTTATTCAGAAATAAAGGAAGATTTATAGAGACACTGACTGACTGATCGATGACCTGTCATGAGAAAAAAAACAAAAAAACAAACCTGGCACTGCCTCCCAGTGAAGTCCATACAAAAATGCGTGGAAG
>JAUCMX010000004.1:608536-612818 GCA_033459395.1 Hemibagrus guttatus
TGTGAGTGTATGTGTGTGTGAGAGTGTGTGAGTATGTGTGTGAGTGAGTATATGTGTGTGTATGTGAGTATATGTGAGTGTGTGTGTGAGCATGTGTGTGTGTATGTGAGTATATGTGTGTATGTGAGTATATGTGAGTGTGTGAGCATATGTGTGTGTATGTGAGTATGTGTGTGTATATGAGTATATGTGAGTGTGTGTGTGAGCATGTGTGTGTATGTGAGTATATGTGAGTGTATGTGTGTGTGAGAGTGTGTGAGTATGTGTGTGAGTGAGTATATGTGTGTGTATGTGAGTATATGTGAGTGTGTGAGTATATGTGTGTGTGTATGTGAGTACGTGTGTGTGTGTGTATGTGTATGTGAGTACGTGTGTGTGTATGTGAGTATATGTGTGAGTATGTGTGTATGTGAGTATATGTGTGAGTATGTGTGTATGTGAGTATATGTGAGTGTGTATGTGAGTATGTGTGTGTGATTGTACGTGAGCATATGTGTGTGTGTGTATGTGAGTATATGTGTGTGTGTGTGAGTATATGTGAGTGTGTGTGAGCATGTGAGTATATGTGTGTGTATGTATGTATATGTGAGTGTGTATGTGAGTATGTGTGTGTGATTGTACGTGAGTATATGTGAGTGTGTGAGTGTGTGTATGTTAGCATGTGTGTGTGTGTGTGTGAGCATATGTGTGCATGTGAGTATATGTGTGTGTATGTGAGTATATGTGAGTGTGTTTGAGTGTGTGTGTGAGCATGTGTGTGTATGTGAGTATATGTGTGTGTATGTGAGCATATGTGTGTGTGAGAGCATATGTGTGTGTGTGTGAGCATATGTGTGTGTATGTGAGTATATGTGTGTGTATGTGAGCATATGTGTGTGTGAGCATGTGTGTGTATGTGAGTATATGTGAGCATATGTGTGTGTATGTGAGTATATGTGTGTGTGTGAGCATATGTTTGTGTATGTGAGTATATGTGTGTGTATGTGAGCATGTGTGTGTATGTGAGCATGTGTGTGTATGTGAGCATATGTGTGTGTATGTGAGCATATGTGTGTGTATGTGAGTATATGTGAGTGTGTGAGTATATGTGAGTGTGTGTGTGAGCATGTGTGTGTATGTGAGTATATGTGTGTATGTGAGTATATGTGAGTGTGTGAGCATATGTGTGTGTATGTGAGTATGTGTGTGTATATGAGTATATGTGAGTGTGTGTGTGAGCATGTGTGTGTATGTGAGTATATGTGAGTGTATGTGTGTGTGAGAGTGTGTGAGTATGTGTGTGAGTGAGTATATGTGTGTGTATGTGAGTATATGTGAGTGTGTGAGTATATGTGTGTGTATGTGAGTACGTGTGTGTGTGTGTGTATGTGAGTACGTGTGTGTGTATGTGAGTACGTGTGTGTGTGTGTGAGCATGTGTGTGTGTATGTGAGTATATGTGTGAGTATGTGTGTATGTGAGTATATGTGAGTGTGTATGTGAGTATGTGTGTGTGATTGTACGTGAGCATATGTGTGTGTGTGTATGTGAGTATATGTGTGTGTGTGTGAGTATATGTGAGTGTGTGTGAGCATGTGAGTATATGTGTGTGTATGTGTGTATATGTGAGTGTGTATGTGAGTATGTGTGTGTGATTGTACGTGAGTATATGTGAGTGTGTGAGTGTGTGTATGTTAGCATGTGTGTGTGTGTGTGTGAGCATATGTGTGCATGTGAGTATATGTGTGTGTATGTGAGTATATGTGAGTGTGTTTGAGTGTGTGTGTGAGCATGTGTGTGTATGAGAGTATGTGTGTGTGTATGTGAGCATATGTGTGTGTGAGCATGTGTGTGTATGTGAGCATATGTGTGTGTGTGTGAGCATATGTGTGTGTATGTGAGTATATGTGTGTGTATGTGAGCATATGTGTGTGTGAGCATGTGTGTGTGAGCATGTGTGTGTGAGCATGTGTGTGTATGTGAGCATATGTGTGTATGTGAGTATATGTGTGTGTATGTGAGCATATGTGTGTATGTGAGCATATGTGTGTGTATGTGAGCATATGTGTGTGTATGTGAGCATATGTGTGTGTATGTGAGCATGTGTGTGTGTGAGCATGTGTGTGTGTATGTGAGCATATGTGTGTGTATGTGAGCATGTGTGTGAGCATGTGTGTGTGTGAGCATGTGTGTGTGTATGTGAGCATATGTGTGTGTATGTGAGTATATGTGTGTGTATGTGAGTATATGTGTGTGTATGTGAGCATATGTGTGTGTATGTGAGTATATGTGTGTGTATGTGAGCATATGTGTGTGTGAGCATGTGTGTGTATGTGAGCATATGTGTGTGTGAGCATATGTGTGTGTATGTGAGTATATGTGTGTGTATGTGAGCATATGTGTGTGTGTGAGCATGTGTGTGTATGTGAGTATATGTGAGCATATGTGTGTATGTGAGTATATGTGTGTGTGAGCATATGTGTGTGTGAGCATGTGTGTGTATGTGTGTGTATGTGAGCATATGTGAGTGTGTGAGCATGTGTGTGTATGTGAGTATATGTGTGTATGTGAGCATATGTGTGTGTGTGAGCATATGTTTGTGTATGTGAGTATATGTGTGTGTGTGAGCATGTGTGTGTGTGTATGTGAGCATATGTGTGTGTATGTGAGCATATGTGTGTGTGAGCATGTGTGTGTGTATGTGAGCATATGTGTGTGTATGTGAGCATATGTGTGTGTATGTGAGCATGTGTGTGTGTGAGCATGTGTGTGTGTATGTGAGCATGTGTGTGTGTATGTGAGCATATGTGTGTGTATGTGAGCATATGTGTGTGTATGTGAGTATATGTGTGTGTATGTGAGCATATGTGTGTGTGAGCATGTGTGTGTATGTGAGCATATGTGTGTGTGTGAGCATGTGTGTGTATGTGAGTATATGTGAGTATGTGAGTATATGTGTGTGTGTGAGCATATGTTTGTGTATGTGAGTATATGTGAGCATATGTGTGTATGTAAGTATATGTGTGTGTATGTGAGTATATGTGTGTGTGTGAGCATGTGTGTGTATGTGAGTATATGTGAGCATATGTGTGTGTATGTGAGTATATGTGTGTGAGTGAGCATATGTTTGTGTATGTGAGTATATGTGTGTGTATGTGAGCATGTGTGTGTATGTGAGCATGTGTGTGTATGTGAGCATATGTGTGTGTATGTGAGTATGTGTGTGTATATGAGTATATGTGAGTGTGTGTGTGAGCATGTGTGTGTATATGAGTATATGTGAGTGTATGTGTGTGTGAGAGTGTGTGAGTATGTGTGTGAGTGAGTATATGTGTGTGTATGTGAGTATATGTGAGTGTGTGTGTGAGCATGTGTGTATGTATGTGAGTATATGTGTGTATGTGAGTATATGTGAGTGTGTGAGCATATGTGTGTGTATGTGAGTATGTGTGTGTATATGAGTATATGTGAGTGTGTGTGTGAGCATGTGTGTGTATGTGAGTATATGTGAGTGTATGTGTGTGTGAGAGTGTGTGAGTATGTGTGTGAGTGAGTATATGTGTGTGTATGTGAGTATATGTGAGTGTGTGAGTATGTGTGTGTGTATGAGTATATGTGAGTGTATGTGTGTGTGAGAGTGTGTGAGTATGTGTGTGAGTGAGTATATGTGTGTGTATGTGAGTATATGTGAGTGTGTGAGTATGTGTGTGTGTATGTGAGTACGTGTGTGTGTGTGTATGTGAGTACGTGTGTGTGTGTGTGTATGTGAGTACGTGTGTGTGTGTGTGTATGTGAGTACGTGTGTGTGTATGTGAGTACGTGTGTGTGTGTGAGCATGTGTGTGTGTATGTGAATATATGTGTGAGTATGTGTGTATGTGAGTGTATGTGAGTATATGTGAGTGTGTATGTGAGTATGTGTGTGTGATTGTACGTGAGCATATGTGTGTGTGAGTGTGTGTGAGTGTGTGTGAGCATGTGTGTGTATGTGAGTATATGTGTGTGTATGTGTGTATATGTGAGTGTGTATGTGAGTATGTGTGTGTGATTGTACGTGAGTATATGTGAGTGTGTGAGTGTGTGTATGTTAGCATGTGTGTGTGTGTGTGAGCATATGTGTGTGCATGTGAGTATATGTGTGTGTATGTGAGTATGTGAGTGTGTGTGTGAGCATGTGTGTGTATGTGAGTATATGTGTGTGTGTGTGAGCATATGTGTGTGTATGTGAGCATATGTGTGTGTGAGCATGTGTGTATGTGAGCATATGTGAGCATATGTGTGTGTATGTGAGTAGTGTGTGAGCAT
>JAUCMX010000004.1:613318-623318 GCA_033459395.1 Hemibagrus guttatus
CAGAGTTCAAATAAATCTTTATTTCATCTTTATTACTGATAATAAATCTAATCTAGAGAGCAAGTTAGACACGTTAGTTAGACATTACTAGCTAGGACTGGGAAGAGCTTTTTTTCTGGTTAGTGTTTTTTATTAGAAAGCTGTTTCATCACATGACTGAGTTACTCACAGCAGTTTCTCCAGTTTACACTCGTTTTTTCTTCAGTAGATCACAGAGCTTCTCCACTCCTGAGTCTCCCAGTTCACACCCACTCAGATCCAGCTCTCTGATGTGTGATGGATTTGTACAGAGAGCTGAAAATAAATCAGTACAGGATTTCCCTTTTACACTCCTCCATAGTCTGCAGAGGGAGAGGAAGATAATTAGAGCCTTAATAAAAATGAAATATAAATGTATAATGTGTGTGTGTTCTGTTTAAGTCTGAGAAAAAATATAAATTTAGAATGAAATCTATAATTGAAAAAAATGTAAATTATTTTAAAGGAATATATTCTGCACAATAGACCCACTGCATATACCTAATACACAGTAGTGTTATAATAACAGATACTACTACTAATAAAATTATTATTATCATTATTTACTTATGGGGCATAATAAATATTCAGAAAGTATTTCTAAATCAATTCTAAAGGACTGAAGAATATTAACCTGCTTAAAGATTATTATTATTGTTATAATAAAACTGGACCATTTGTAGATTGATGAATTTAAAATGTAAAGGTTCATTACTCACTTTAGTGTCTGCAGTGTACATTTAGGATTCTTCAGGAAATCACACAGATCTCTCAGTCCAGACTCTCCTGGTTTATTCCTGTTCAGATTCAGCTCTCTCAGGTGTGAAGGGTTTAAAACCAGAGCAGAAATCACATGTGAACAATCATCATCTGTCATACTGTCTTCTTTATACAACCTGGAGAGAGAGAGAGAGAGAGAGAGAGAGAGAGAGAGAGAGAAAACAGAGACAGAGAGAGAGAGAGAGAGACAGGGAGAGGGAGAGAGAGAGACAGAGAGAGAGAGAGAGACAGAGAGAGAGAGTGAGAGAGAGAGACAAAAGAGAGAGACAGAGAGAGAGAGGGAGAGAGAGGGGTCAGAGAGAGAGAGGGAGAGAGAGGGAGAGAGAGAGACAGGGAGAGAGGGGGGAGAGAGACAGAGAGAGGGAGAGAGAGACAGAGAGAGAGGGGAGAGAGAGAGACAGAGAGAGAGAGAGAGAGAGACAGAGAGAGACAGAAAGAGAGAGAGAGAGAGAGAGAGAGAGAGAGAGAGAGAAAGAGAGAGAGACAGAGAGAGAGAGAGAGAGAGAGAGAGAGAAAACAGGGAGAGAGAGAGAGAGAGAGAAAACAGAAAGAGGGGGAAAAACAGAAAGAGAGACAGAGAGAGAGAGAGAGAAAACAGAGAGAGAGAGAGCCCAGAGAGAGAGAGAGTCAGTCATGTTTTTCTGAAGCTCCAAACAGTTTTAAAAATTGGAATAGTTTTGAGAGGAGATAAACCAATATAAAACAGCAAAACTGCTAGAAGATAAACAGAGGATTACTTTTTTGGACAAAACTTACTTTTACTGCAAGAAGAAAAGTGAGATATTTAAGATCTAACCATCAGCTAACAGGCTAACAGAAGAGGAGCAGGTGCACCCAGAGTAAGAAGACAGTTAAAACAGAGAAAATAAAAAAAAACAAGTAAACCGAGGACGTCAGAGACACTTTGTGTTAAATATCTCCTGCAGAAAACAGTGAGGTAAGAATCCCCAAACCAAAAAAAAAAACATTATTTTTTTTTAAAAAAATGAAAAATTTTGGGCTTCTTCTCTGCAAAACAAAGCTAGCAACATAGTGTGGGCCAGGGCTGATGCAACAAAAGAGAAAGCTCCACCCCCTCGCCATATCCTCCCCAAAAATGAAGTAAAAAACACACAGGCTAAAAAAGCCTACAAACACAAACTACTAAAAGAAATCCCAGAATCTCTTAGAGCAGATTTTATTCAAACAGGAGCCGACATCACCATCACAAATCTCCTGTCCTACACTGACCACACTGAGGCGTGGCACAGGGCTCTCTGTTCCCACTACACTCACCATAAAAAGAGAGGAATATGTAATGGCAGGCAGATTGTCATACAGGAGAAGGACAGTGACAGCACCTTTCTGACTGTAAATGTCTACCACAATGGGACAGTCATGTTTCAGGGCGGGTGAAGCCAGCCTCAGATCTGTACAGGATGACTTTAACACCATAAACATCCTGAGAGACAGTCATGGGGGAGAAGGGGGGGGGAGGGGCAGAGGACAGTTACACACATTAAGGGGGAGGGGCGGAGGACAGTTACAGTCACACACAGTGGGGGGGAGGACCCAGAAGGCAGTTACACAGTGGGGGGGGAGGGGCAGAAGACAGGAACAGGCAGCAGTGTAGACTTGAGCTTGGGGGAGGAGCAGGAAGAGGAGCGGGGGGAGGAGCCTTCACCACTCTACAGTCTAGAACAGACCAGACAGCTGGAGAAGACAGTGTCCCAAATCAGAGAGAACCTTTCTCTACAAGAGGTGGAGCTGATAGAGCTCAAAGAGATGGTACTCTCCAATCTTCACCCTAATCAAAATCATCATTATCTAAAAGATCAGCTGACCCTTTTATAAAAACTGAGCTCAACACTACAGTACTAGAATTAAAGTAGAGCTTAAAAAGGTACAAGAAGTCAAAGACACGCTGAGGACTGAGTTTAAATTTAACATAAGAGAAGAGCTCCACCTAGGGATAAAAAGACAATAAACACCCTGAGAGAGCAGCAAAAGGAACTCAAAGCCAGTCAGGAGCCACCCAAACTAGCAGAGGACAGGCCACCTCACATGCAGCTCCTAAACTCACATCCAGGACCATCAAACCCTCAACCAAAAGCCACCAAACACCACAACAGAGCCACCAAAACCCCAGACAGAACCACCCAAGACCCCAGATAGAACCACCAAAACCCCAGACAGAACCACCAAAACCCCAGAGAGAACCACATAATTCTGAGGGGAAAACAGGTCCCCGCCTCAGGAAAACCTCCCACAAAATCCCCAACACACACATACACTGATGCAGACTTCTTTCATATTAATCGACTCAAATGGAAAATTCCTAGCTGAAGAAAAGCTGTTCCCCGGTCGTCGAGTCACTAAACTGTGGTGTCCTAGGACCAGCAACGCACTTGAGCTCATCACCAAGACCATCTCCAATGAGCCAAGCCACATCATTATTCACACCGGTACTAATGATCTAAGATCACAACAGGAAAGAGTGGCTGAATCCATCAAAAGAGTGGCGCAAGCTGCTATAAACAAATTCCCTTCCTCCAAAATAATAATCTCTACCCTTCTAAACCCCGGAGAGATTTTCACCCTGCCACCATCCAACGGGTCAGTGCAGAGATCACCCGCGGCTGTGCATCGATGGCAAACGTTCACCTGGCACACCACCCCAACCTTAACATCCACAGCCTCCATGATCACGTCCACCTACGCAAGGACATGGTGGGCATGTTTGCAAAGAACATTAAAGATGCCACCCTTGGACGCAACCCAGATAGCCCCCAGAAGAACAACATACAAAACCCCCCCTCCTCAGACAACCCTACTCACCACCAATGAAGATCAGAACACAGCTACTAGACCATCACCAATATCCACCCCCTCGCCACCAACTACCCATTCATACACCCAGAGCAGCCCAAGTACAACGATCCGCCACCTCACCTAGACACTCCAGTACCAGCCCAGTGACCCCACCACCCAGACACACCCAACAGCCACAGTGACAGAGCTACGCCGCTGCAGTGACCACACCAAGTAATCCAGCAGACCTGGGAGAAACCAGACACCTGCTCAACCTCATATGCACCAGACTGATGAGCTAAGTGCCGAACATATCCATTAATAACAAGGGGGGGCGCACGCACGCGCACACACACACACACACACACACACACACACACACACACACACACACACACACTGTATGTATATGTATGTGTTTCTATAGTTTGCTTACAT
Organism: Hemibagrus guttatus; assembly: GCA_033459395.1. Lineage (NCBI taxonomy): Eukaryota > Metazoa > Chordata > Actinopteri > Siluriformes > Bagridae > Hemibagrus > Hemibagrus guttatus. The sequence continues at coordinate 617,345 of JAUCMX010000004.1, forward strand.
ACACCAGTCCATGTTTTAAAAGCATTAATCCATACAGGTTTATCTCTGCCTTAAAACTGTTTGTATTTTTAATCTGATGTCATCTCCTCTCCTGATATGAAACCATGTTCAGTGTGTGTGTGGAACATTTTAGGGCATTACATCTTCACTTTCTGGGTGCAAAACTAAAAGCCTGGGAAATTTTAGAATAACACAGAAGACACAGACATCATCATGGTCCAGGAAACCTGGAGTAAATCACTCACTCACTGTCCCTCTAACTATAACGAAGTAATCATCCCATCCGTTACACATCCTGCTATTAAACAAGAGAGAGACTCAGGCGGGATTATCATTTGGGTTTAAATCTGAGCTATCAGATTCCATAGCACCCCCAAAAAATAAATAAATCACACATTTGGCTGAAAATTAAAAAAGATATTTTAAATTCTACTAAAGACATGTTCCTGTGTACCCGTATATATCCCCCCCAGTGACTCCCCTTATTATGATGAGGAGATCTTCCCCCAGCTCCACACTGAGACCTGCAGCTTCCAGGCCCCCGGGAAACGTGCTGATCTGTGGAGACCTGAACGCCCGCACCGGGGCTCTCCCTGACCTTAACACAGAGGATGGAAATAATTTTATATTTGGACAACATTACCCAAGAAACCTGACCAACCTTCTCCACCACAACTTCGACTCACAGGTCAATAAAAATGGACAGGACCTGCTGCAGCTCTGCCAAAGCCTGGGTCTGTACATTGTAAATGGAAGGACACGAGGAGACTCTTCAGGCAGGTACACCTTCTGCTCACCTCTCGGTAACAGCACAGTAGACTACATGAGAACAGATTTTTGACCCTTTCTATGTCAGCGCATTCACTGTTAAGCCACTGACCCCTCTGTCTGACCACAGCCAAATTACTGTGTTCATTAAAAGGACAGAAACCGACCCCTCTAAAACACACACACACAGCCCAGTAAGCTGTACAACATCCAGAACCCATACAGATGGACCCAAAACAGCACAGAACTGTTCCAGAAAGCAGCACGCAGCCAGGAAGTTCTACACTATTACACACCTTTCTAGACACCACATACACTCACAGTAACAAAGGCATCAGTCTCACAGAAATATAAACCATGTTTTCATTAGAACTGCACAAATAAGTCAATTAAAAAAAATTTAGTAACACACCAAAAAATCCAACCAATGATAAGTGGTTCGACACAGAATGCCAAAAAATTAGAAACGAATTAAGAAAATTATCCAATCAAAAACACAGAGACCCAAATAATGCGGAACTACGCCTTCGTTACTGTCATACTTTAAGACTTTTTAAACGTACACTCAGAATCAAAAAAGCCCAATATACCAAAAAACAACTGACACTAAACACTGAGTCCATAAACACTAACAGGTTCTGGGAGCATGTTAACCAAAACTAAACCAAAATATTTGCCTGTTTCATAGATTTCCAAAAAGCTTTCGATTCTATTTGGCACAAAGGTTTATTTTATAAAATTCTTGAAAGTGGTGTAGGGGGTAAAACCTATGACATCATCAAATCCATGTACACCAACAATAAGTGCGAAAATAAATCAGCAACAAAAGAACAGAATTCTTCCATCAGGAGCGTGGAGTGAGACAGGAGTGTGGAGTGAGACAGGAGCGTGGAGTGAGACAGGAGTGTGGAGTGAGACAGGAGCGTGGAGTGAGACAGGAGCGTGGAGTGAGACAGGGGTTCTGTCTAAGCCCAACTCTCTTTAACATATATATTAATGAACTGGCCTCCATATTAGATCACTGGACAGCGCCCGGTCTCACTTTACACCACTCAGGTCAAATTCCTGTTGTACGCAGATGACCTGGTCCTGCTGTCCCCCAGCGTTCAGGGTCTACAGCAGAACCTGGACCTGCTGCAGCAGTACTGTCAGACCCGGGCCCTGACGGTCAACCTCAAAAAGACCAAAACTATTATCTTTCAAAAAAGATCCAGATGTCACGGAAACACAACACAGTTCACCAGAGGAACACACAACACAGTTCACCAGAGGAACACACAACACAGTAAGAGATCATGGCTCCCAACGGAGCAGAGAGTGTGTACACAGTGCAACAGCAACACAGTGGACACAGAGCTGCACTTCCTAATAGAGTGTAAAAAATTCCAACATCTACGCCACATATATTTAAAAACATTCCACTGACCCCATCCCCAGTTCTCTCTCCTGACCAACACTGACACACTGCCCTTCCTGCTGGGGGAGAGGAAGGAGAGCTGCGTCCTAGCAGGACAGTACGTATCTGCCTGCCACAAGCTGAGGGACAGTGAGTGACCCACCCAAACACACACACACACACACTCACACAGCCCTGTTTGCCTTAAGATCTTAATAATTATATTTATTTATACTTATTATCATATTTATGTTCCCATGTTCCTGGAAACTCAGTGTTCTCAGTAATGTGTGTGTTAATAAGAGATGTTCTTCTCTTCACCATAATGCTCTGGAAATACTCTACATGTATACGGTCATGACCATAAAACTTTCTGAAACTGAAACTGAGAGAGGGAGAGGGAGAGGGAGAGAGAGAGAGAGAGCGAGGGGGGGGGGGATAGAGAGAGAGAGGGGGGGGAGAGAGAGAGAGAGGGGGGGGATAGAGAGAGAGAGTGAGAGAGGGGGGGAGAGAGAGAGAGGGGGGGATAGAGAGAGAGAGAGAGAGAGAGGGATAGAGAGAGAGAGAGAGAGAGAGAGAGAGGGGGATAGAGGGATAGAGAAAGAGAGAAAGAGAGAAAGAGAGAGAGGGGGGGAGAGACACAGAGAGAGAGAGAGAAAGAAAGAGAGAGAGAGAGAGAGAGAGAGAGAGAGAGAGGCTCTGACCTTGATGGTGGGGATGAGTTGAGGGTTCAGTCCCACCAGGCAGCAGCAGGTGTAGCAGTAGAGGAGGCGGGAGGAGCCGCAGGTGGAGCACTTTAACCTGCCTGTGTGATGAGCTTCATCCAGTACTGTGTGAGGAGAGAGGACTAAACCTCGCAGAGGATCTTCATCATCATCCTTCTTCTTCCTCACACTCTCCTCAGATCCATCAGCAAGTCGAAAGTCCTTCTTCACACTCCCACCAAGATCTTGTGTGTCCTCTCCTGTCTGAGACATCACCCTCACCTTACACACACACACACACACACACACACACACACACACACACACACACACACACACAGAGACACACACAGAGACACACAGAGACACACACAGAGACACACAGAGACACACACAGAGACACACAGAGACACACAGAGACACACAGAGACAGAGACAGAGACACAGACACAGACACACACACACACAGAGACAGATTTGTTCTGGAGATGTGATTAATGAAGCCTCCGGTAAACGAGTTACTGTAAACTGTAATGCGCATGCGCACGGATATTTCCTGCGTGTCTTTATTCATTGAGAGATTAGCAATGTTAGCCAACAGAAAATTAGCTAACAGGAATCATTTCAGCGCATAGATTTAACAACACTCGCCTTTCAGATAAGTGACTATGAATAATTAATAAATAAACACAGCTAAATATTCTTGTAATTTTATTATACCGGAATACTTTTCGTAGCTTCATTACTTACCCTATCGCTGGATTGCCGAATGGACCGGAAACACTCGCACTTGACACCGGAAGTGTTTATCTGGAGCTTCTTTACCGTTACCAGGCAACCAGCTGAGATTTGAGGCTCTTTAGATAAAATGTGTAAACACGACTTAAAGAGCGAACTAAAGCCCATGAGAAGAGTTTGGGAGTGTGTGTTCGATTTCAAGGCTTGGTTTTAAAATTAAAATGTAATATTAATGATAAATAAATAAATAATGCTGTCATTTTAGAACATAAATATATCTTCGGATAGCTGACGTCATCAAAAAGACGTCGTCAGTAATTAAATTAATTGCCGCTATTAAATGCTATCTGTAATATAATTGTTGATGTAATATAACCAAGATTATCTGTCTTAGATATAGTTTTATATCTTACAGTAAAATTACAGATGTAATGACGTGAGGAATCTGTGATCACCTGATTAAAACGTGTGAAAGTGCGTTACAACAGCGTTATGCTGCGTCATGGCTCTGTGCTCTGAGCCCAACCTCCTGGATATGTGAAGAAAAGAACTTCACTGTGTTCTAATGGATGTGTAAGGTTTCTTCTCATTTTTCCCTTTGGTACCAGAACTGAAGCTGCAATTCTTCATCCAAACTAAAAGCTGTTGGTTTAGAGAACACTTCACTGGTCATACAGACGATGTACAGGAGCATCTCAATAAATTAGAATGTGGTGGAAAAGTTCATTTATTTCAGTAATTCAACTCAAATTGTGAAACTGGTGTATTAAATAAATTCAGTGCACACAGACTGAAGTAGTTTAAGTCTTTGGTTCTTTTCATTGTGATGATTTTGGCTCACATACCTACACCCCCAACACACACCTACACCCTCCATCACACACCTACACCCACCAACACACACCTACACCCTTCATCACACACTTTCACCCTCCATCACACACCTCCCCCCACCTCCACCCTCCAACACACACCTACACCGTCCATCACACACCTACACCCACCAACACACACCTACACCCTCCATCACACACCTCCACCCACCTCCACCCTCCAACACACACCTACACCCACCAACACACACCTACACCCTCCATCACACACCTCCACCCACCTCCACCCTCCAACCACACCTACACCCACCAACACACACCTACACCCTCCATCACACACCTCCACCCACCTCCACCCTCCAACACACACCTACACCCACCAACACACACCTTTATTTATAACAAACCTTTCCACCCAAAAAGGGTTTTTAACCCTTTTGAACCCCACACCTACACCCACCAACACACACCTACACCCTCCATCACACACCTACCCCCCCACCAACACACACCTACACCCTTCAACACACACCTTTCACCCTCCATCACACACCTCCACCCACCTCCACCCTCCCAACACCACACCCCCCCAAAAACCCACCAACACACACCTACACCCTCCATCACACACCTCCACCCACCTCCACCCTCCAACACACACCTACACCCACCAACACACACCTACACCCTCCATCACACACCTCCACCCACCTCCACCCTCCAACACACACCTACACCCACCAACACACACCTACACCCTCCATCACACACCTCCACCCACCTCCACCCTCCAACACACACCTACACCCACCAACACACACCTACACCCTCCATCACACACCTCCACCCACCTCCACCCTCCAACACACACCTACACCCACCAACACACACCTACACCCTCCATCACACACCTACACCCACCAACACACACCTACACCCTCCATCACACACCTACACCCACCTCCACCCTCCAACACACACCTACACCCTCCAACACACACCTACCCCCCTCCAACACACACCTACACCATCCAACACACACCTTTCACCCTCCAACACACACCTACACCACTCCAAAACACTAAAACACATAAACCTCCACCCACCAACACATACCTACACCCTCCATCACACACCTACACCCACCAACACACACCTACACCCTTCATCACACACTTACACCCTCCATCACACACCTCCACCCTCCAACACATACCTACACCCTCCAACACACACCTACACCCTCCATCACACACCTACACCCATCAACACACACCTACACCCTTCATCACACACTTACACCCTCCATCACACACCTACACACACCAACACACACCTACACCCTCCATCACACACCTACACCCACCAACACACACCTACACCCTCCATCACACACCTACACCCTCAATCACACACCTCCACCCACCAACACACACCTACACCCACCAACACACACCTACACCCTTCATCACACACCTCCACCCTCCATCACACTCCTCCACACTCCAACACACACCTCCACCCTCCATCACACA
>JAUCMX010000004.1:628318-635818 GCA_033459395.1 Hemibagrus guttatus
GAACGTTCTACACACCGCAGAACAACCAGAATGTTCTACACACCACAGCATTAATAACTTACACCTGAACAAAGAGTTCTAATGACTCACATCACTGCTCTTTACAGACTTTTAGTGAATATAAAAGGAAGAGAAGATCGGAAATGAATCATTTTTCAGAAATTTGTAGAGGAAAACTTAAAGATGGTTCAGTCAGATGAAATCAGCTCCATGTGAATTTACACTCCCAATTATTACTCACTATTTTCTGCTTAATATCTGAGTTTAACATTCAGCTTCAACTGCTACACAACAAACACACAACCAAAGGGTTCATTAGAGCACTGTTTCAAAAGATTATATTTTTGTTCACTTAATAAAAATGACAGTGTACTTTTTATCCATATATATATAAATTTAATGTTAAGTGAAATGAGTCATTTCCTGATGTCTCTCACTATAAACACTCGTCCCCTCAGCAGTCTCTCTTTATTCTCTCTCTCTCTTCAGCTATAAACACTCGTCCCCTCAGCAGTCTCTCTTTATTCTCTCTCTCTCTTCAGCTATAAACACTCGTCCCCTCAGCAGTCTCTCTTTATTCTCTCTCTCTCTTCAGCTATAAACACTCGTCCCCTCAGCAGTCTCTCTTTATTCTCTCTCTCTTCAGCTATACACACTCGTCCCCTCAGCAGTCTCTCTTTATTTTCTCTCTCTCTTCAGCTATAAACACTCGTCCCCTCAGCAGTCTCTCTTTATTCTCTCTCTCTCTTCAGCTATAAACACTCGTCCCCTCAGCAGTCTCTCTTTACTCTCTCTCTTCAGCTGTAAACACTCGTCCCCTCAGTAGTCTCTCTTTATTCTCTCTCTTCTTCAGCTATAAACACTCGTCTCCTCAGCAGTTTCTCTTTATTCTCTCTCTCTCTTCAGCTAAAAAGCAATCGTCCCCTCAGCAGTCTCTCTTTATTCTCTCTATTCAGCTATAAACACTCATCCCCTCAGCAGTCTTTCTTTATTCTCTCTCTCTATTCAGCTAAAAAGCAATCGTCCCCTCAGCAGTCTCTCTTTATTGTCTCTCTTCAGCTATAAACACTCGTCCCCTCAGCAGTCTTTCTTTATTCTCTCTCTCTTCATCTATAAACACTCGTCTGCTCAGCAGTCTCTCTTTATTCTCTCTCTTCAGCTATAAACACTCGTCCCCTCAGCAGTCTCTCTTTATTCTCTCTCTCTATTCAGCTATAAACACTCGTCCCCTCAGCAGTCTCTCTTTATTCTCTCTCTCTTCAGCTATAAAACACTCGTCCCCTCAGCAGTCTCTCTTTATTCTCTCTCTCTTCAGCTATAAACACTCGTCCCCTCAGCAGTCTCTCTTTATTCTCTCTCTCTTCAGCTATAAACACTCATCCCCTCAGTAGTCTCTCTTTATTCTCTTTCTCTTCAGCTATAAACAATTGTCCCCTCGGCAGTCTCTCTTTATTGTCTCTCTTCAGCTATAAACACTCGTCCCCTCGGCAGACTTTCTTTATTCTCTCACTCTTCAACTATAAACACTCGTCTGCTAAGCAGTCTCTCTTTATTCTCTCTCTTCAGCTATAAACACTCATCCCCTCAGTAGTCTCTCTTTATTCTCTTTCTCTTCAGCTATAAACAATTGTCCCCTCGGCAGTCTCTCTTTATTCTCTCTCTCTTCAGCTATAAACACTCGTCCCCTCAGCAGTCTCTCTTTATTCTCTCTCTCTTCAGCTATAAACACTCGTCCCCTCAGCAGTCTCTCTTTATTCTCTCTCTCTATTCAGCTAAAAAGCAATCGTCCCCTCAGCAGTCTCTCTTTATTCTCTCTCTCTCTTCAGCTATAAACACTCATCCCCTCAGCAGTCTCTCTTTATTCTCTCTCTCTCTTCAGCTATAAACACTCGTCCCCTCAGCAGTCTCTCTTTATTCTCTCTCTCTTCAGCTATAAACACTCGTCCCCTCAGCAGTCTCTCTTTATTCTCTCTCTCTCTTCAGCTATAAACACTCATCCCCTCAGCAGTCTCTCTTTATTCTCTCTCTCTCTTCAGCTATAAACACTCATCCCCTCAGCAGTCTCTCTTTATTCTCTCTCTCTCTCTTCAGCTATAAACACTCGTCCCCTCAGCAGTCTCTCTTTATTCTCTCTCTCTCTTCAGCTATAAACACTCGTCCCCTCAGCAGTCTCTCTTTACTCTCTCTCTTCAGCTGTAAACACTCGTCCCCTCAGTAGTCTCTCTTTATTCTCTCTCTTCTTCAGCTATAAACACTCGTCTCCTCAGCAGTTTCTCTTTATTCTCTCTCTCTCTTCAGCTAAAAAAAGCAATCGTCCCCTCAGCAGTCTCTCTTTATTCTCTCTATTCAGCTATAAACACTCATCCCCTCAGCAGTCTTTCTTTATTCTCTCTCTCTATTCAGCTAAAAAGCAATCGTCCCCTCAGCAGTCTCTCTTTATTGTCTCTCTTCAGCTATAAACACTCGTCCCCTCAGCAGTCTTTCTTTATTCTCTCTCTCTTCATCTATAAACACTCGTCTGCTCAGCAGTCTCTCTTTATTCTCTCTTCAGCTATAAACACTCGTCCCCTCAGCAGTCTCTCTTTATTCTCTCTCTCTATTCAGCTATAAACACTCGTCCCCTCAGCAGTCTCTCTTTATTCTCTCTCTCTTCAGCTATAAACACTCGTCCCCTCAGCAGTCTCTCTTTATTCTCTCTCTCTTCAGCTATAAACACTCGTCCCCTCAGCAGTCTCTCTTTATTCTCTCTCTCTTCAGCTATAAACACTCATCCCCTCAGTAGTCTCTCTTTATTCTCTTTCTCTTCAGCTATAAACAATTGTCCCCTCGGCAGTCTCTCTTTATTGTCTCTCTTCAGCTATAAACTCTCGTCCCCTCGGCAGACTTTCTTTATTCTCTCACTCTTCAACTATAAACACTCGTCTGCTAAGCAGTCTCTCTTTATTCTCTCTCTTCAGCTATAAACACTCATCCCCTCAGTAGTCTCTCTTTATTCTCTTTCTCTTCAGCTATAAACAATTGTCCCCTCGGCAGTCTCTCTTTATTCTCTCTCTCTTCAGCTATAAACACTCGTCCCCTCAGCAGTCTCTCTTTATTCTCTCTCTCTTCAGCTATAAACACTCGTCCCCTCAGCAGTCTCTCTTTATTCTCTCTCTCTATTCAGCTAAAAAGCAATCGTCCCCTCAGCAGTCTCTCTTTATTCTCTCTCTCTCTTCAGCTATAAACACTCATCCCCTCAGCAGTCTCTCTTTATTCTCTCTCTCTCTTCAGCTATAAACACTCGTCCCCTCAGCAGTCTCTCTTTATTCTCTCTCTCTTCAGCTATAAACACTCGTCCCCTCAGCAGTCTCTCTTTATTCTCTCTCTTCAGCTATAAACACTCGTCCCCTCAGCAGTCTCTCTTTATTCTCTCTCTCTCTCTTCAGCTATAAACACTCGTCCCCTCAGCAGTCTCTCTTTATTCTCTCTCTCTCTTCAGCTATAAACACTCGTCCCCTCAGCAGTCTCTCTTTATTCTCTCTCTCTCTTCAGCTATAAACACTCGTCCCCTCAGCAGTCTCTCTTTATTCTCTCTCTTTAGCTATAAACACTCGTTCCAGCTACCCAGGTACACACACACACACACACACACACACACACACACACACACACAGAAGTTTCTATAGTAACAGAATTGCCTTTTAAATTCTTTTTAAAACACAAGACTTCATCGTTAGTTTATTTCATCTTTATTCTGTCAGATATTCAGCCTTCTTTCTCTTTCAGCCTGAACGTTGTCGGTGTTGTCACTAATAAACCTGATTTCAGCTCAGTGGAACTGATCCATCTTTTTTCACTTTAATAAACACAAAACATTCACCATGACAGAGAGTGAGGACACCTGCGTCAGCTCATCTTTAATCAGAAAAACCCAGTCGTGAAGAAACATTACTAATGTGAGAAGGTGAGGAAGGGGCGGGGCTTCCAGTGGGTGTGGCAGTTAACATCAGAGAGTTTAAAACACCTATGCAGCTGTTAATCTTTCCAGATCATGTGCTGATCGGCTCGTCTGCTGTATTTATTGAGGGGAAATATGTTTTTGCGTGAGAAGTCGAAGCAGCGTGTTCCGGTGGTGAAATGTGAAGATTAGCATTCAGGAGATCTTTATCTCTCCATATAAATACATCTGTCCATCAGTCCATCCATGTGTCTCTTCACCCACATGTCCATCAGTCAGTTTATTCTTGGGTACACATGTCCATCAGTCAGTACATCTCCTCTGATCATCCCTCTGTTTATCATCTCTCAGGTTATTTATTCAGAATATAAAAAACACCATAAATAACAATCTCTAAACAAACACAGGAGATTTAATGTAGGCGGAGCCACTCAACACACTGCTGACGTAAATAAACACACCACAGTAAAGTCAACACTGTTAGCCTCTTCATTGTCGCGTGCTTTTAATAAAACAGGAACACAATGTGACTAATTAGAGAAGCTTCATGAAACACAGACAAAGCCACAGAGTCGTAAAGATTGAAGTGTTCATGTAGTGTCTTGTTTGTTCAGCTATAAACAATTGTCCCCTCGGCAGTCTCTCTTTATTGTCTCTCTTCAGCTATAAACTCTCGTCCCCTCGGCAGACTTTCTTTATTCTCTCACTCTTCAACTATAAACACTCGTCTGCTAAGCAGTCTCTCTTTATTCTCTCTCTTCAGCTATAAACACTCATCCCCTCAGTAGTCTCTCTTTATTCTCTTTCTCTTCAGCTATAAACAATTGTCCCCTCGGCAGTCTCTCTTTATTCTCTCTCTCTTCAGCTATAAACACTCGTCCCCTCAGCAGTCTCTCTTTATTCTCTCTCTCTTCAGCTATAAACACTCGTCCCCTCAGCAGTCTCTCTTTATTCTCTCTCTCTATTCAGCTAAAAAGCAATCGTCCCCTCAGCAGTCTCTCTTTATTCTCTCTCTCTATTCAGCTATAAACACTCGTCCCCTCAGCAGTCTCTCTTTATTCTCTCTCTCTTCAGCTATAAACACTCGTCCCCTCAGCAGTCTCTCTTTATTCTCTCTCTCTTCAGCTATAAACACTCATCCCCTCAGTAGTCTCTCTTTATTCTCTTTCTCTTCAGCTATAAACAATTGTCCCCTCGGCAGTCTCTCTTTATTGTCTCTCTTCAGCTATAAACTCTCGTCCCCTCGGCAGACTTTCTTTATTCTCTCACTCTTCAACTATAAACACTCGTCTGCTAAGCAGTCTCTCTTTATTCTCTCTCTTCAGCTATAAACACTCATCCCCTCAGTAGTCTCTCTTTATTCTCTTTCTCTTCAGCTATAAACAATTGTCCCCTCGGCAGTCTCTCTTTATTCTCTTTCTCTTCAGCTATAAACAATTGTCCCCTCGGCAGTCTCTCTTTATTCTCTCTCTCTTCAGCTATAAACACTCGTCCCCTCAGCAGTCTCTCTTTATTCTCTCTCTCTTCAGCTATAAACACTCATCCCCTCAGCAGTCTCTCTTTATTCTCTCTCTCTCTTCAGCTATAAACACTCATCCCCTCAGCAGTCTCTCTTTATTCTCTCTCTCTCTTCAGCTATAAACACTCGTCCCCTCAGCAGTCTCTCTTTATTCTCTCTCTCTTCAGCTATAAACACTCATCCCCTCAGCAGTCTCTCTTTATTCTCTCTCTCTCTTCAGCTATAAACACTCATCCCCTCAGCAGTCTCTCTTTATTCTCTCTCTCTCTTCAGCTATAAACACTCATCCCCTCAGCAGTCTCTCTTTATTCTCTCTCTCTCTCTTCAGCTATAAACACTCGTCCCCTCAGCAGTCTCTCTTTATTCTCTCTCTCTCTTCAGCTATAAACACTCGTCCCCTCAGCAGTCTCTCTTTATTCTCTCTCTCTCTTCAGCTATAAACACTCATCCCCTCAGCAGTCTCTCTTTATTCTCTCTCTCTCTTCAGCTATAAACACTCGTCCCCTCAGCAGTCTCTCTTTATTCTCTCTCTTTAGCTATAAACACTCGTTCCAGCTACCCAGGTACATACACACACACACACACACACACACACACACACACACACACACAGAAGTTTCTATAGTAACAGAATTGCCTTTTAAATTCTTTTTAAAACACAAGACTTCATCGTTAGTTTATTTCATCTTTATTCTGTCAGATATTCAGCCTTCTTTCTCTTTCAGCCTGAACGTTGTCGGTGTTGTCACTAATAAACCTGATTTCAGCTCAGTGGAACTGATCCATCTTTTTTCACTTTAATAAACACAAAACATTCACCATGACAGAGAGTGAGGACACCGCGTCAGCTCATCTTTAATCAGAAAAACCCAGTCGTGAAGAAACATTACTAATGTGAGAAGGTGAGGAAGGGGCGGGGCTTCCAGTGGGTGTGGCAGTTAACATCAGAGAGTTTAAAACACCTATGCAGCTGTTAATCTTTCCAGATCATGTGCTGATCGGCTCGTCTGCTGTATTTATTGAGGGGAAAAATATGTTTTTGCGTGAGAAGTCGAAGCAGCGTGTTCCGGTGGTGAAATGTGAAGATTAGCATTCAGGAGATCTTTATCTCTCCATATAAATACATCTGTCCATCAGTCCATCCATGTGTCTCTTCACCCACATGTCCATCAGTCAGTTTATTCTTGGGTACACATGTCCATCAGTCAGTACATCTCCTCTGATCATCCCTCTGTTTATCATCTCTCAGGTTATTTATTCAGAATATAAAAAACACCATAAATAACAATCTCTAAACAAACACAGGAGATTTAATGTAGGCGGAGCCACTCAACACACTGCTGACGTAAATAAACACACCACAGTAAAGTCAACACTGTTAGCCTCTTCATTGTCGCGTGCTTTTTAATAAAACAGGAACACAATGTGACTAATTAGAGAAGCTTCATGAAACACAGACAAAGCCACAGAGTCGTAAAGATTGAAGTGTTCATGTAGTGTGTGTGTGTGTGTGTGTGTGTGTGTGTGTGTGTGTGTGTTCGGTCCTTTAGCTTTATTACACACACGTGAACGAAGCAGCATACCACCCCGCAGAACACGACCTGCGCCGCGGCGGGACTCCACTGTTTACTCTCCTGATCCAATGGTCATAATATTTACGACTGTGGCTTTATGTAACAGTGTTATATAACTGGCGCTCGGCTGCGTCCCAAACCCCAGTGTTTAATAAAGTCTTCTAATGAGATGAGCTGGGGAGCAGGAGCTGGGGAGCAGGAGTTGGGGAGAAGGAGCTGGGGAGAAGGAGCTGGGGAGCAGGAGCTGGGGAGCAGGAGCTGGGGAGGAGGGGCTCGGGAGCAGGGCTCAGGAGCAGGGGCTCGGGAGCAGGGCTCGGGAGCAGGAGGCTGGGCAGGAGGGGCACAAGAGCAGGGGCTTGGGAGCAGGTGCTGGGGAGCAGGGGCTTGGGAGAAGGAGCTGGGGAGCAGGAGCTGGGGAGCAGGGGCTTGGGAGAAGGAGCTGGGGAGCAGGAGCTGGGCAGGAGGGGCAC
>JAUCMX010000004.1:640818-643318 GCA_033459395.1 Hemibagrus guttatus
TAATCAGACTCGGAAATAATCAGAACACACTGGAAATAATCAGACACGGAAATAATCAGACACGACATAATCAGACACGGAAAATAATCAGACACGGAAAATAATCAGACACAGAAATAATCAGACACGGAAATAATCAGACACGGAAATAATCAGACACAGGACATAATCAGACACGGAAATAATCAGACACGGAAATAATCAGACACGGAAATAATCAGACACAGAAATAATCAGACACAGACATAATCAGACACGGAAATAATCAGACACGGAAATAATCAGACACGGAAATAATCAGACACGGAAATAATCAGACACGAAAAGAAAATAATCAGACAAAAAACCCCCGGGAAAAAATCAGACACGGAAATAATCAGACACGGAAATAATCAGACACGGAAATAATCAGACACGGAAATAATCAGACACGGAAATAATCAGACACAGAAATAATCAGACACAGAAATAATCAGACACGGAAATAATCAGACACAGAAATAATCAGACACGGAAATAATCAGACACAGAAATAATCAGACACGGACATAATCAAAACACAGACAATAATCAGACACACAGACACAGAAATAATCAGACACGGAAATAATCAGACACGTGAAATTAATCAGACACGGAAATAATCAGACACGGATCACACACAGGCTCTATCATGTACCTTGTGAATTTATTTAACACTATTAAAACCTGTGGTTATTTTCCTACTTAAATAATTTACTTCAATAAAAATTCATTTAATATTAATAACCTAGCATAAAACTCACACACACACACACACACACACACACACACACACACACACACACACACACACACACAGAGTTTGTTCCTTGTTTTTTCTCCTGATCCTGAATGTTGTCTCAGTAATACAAATATGACAGCTGTGTGTGTGTGTGTGTGTGTGTGTGTGTGTGTGTGTGTGTGTGTGTGTGTGTGTGTGAGGGATCAGGTTACCTTGCCTTGCAGTATTCCAGATCTGCTCATGGAAACGTAATACTGACTCTTCACCCCTTTGATTGCCAGGACGCCCCCCTCTGAGACCGTGCGAATCTCCAGGATACCTGCAACACACACACACACACACACACACACACACACACACACACACACACACATTCCTGGGTTACATCAATAATCGACTGGGCAGGCTAGTCAAAGAGTGTCTGATTGTGTGTGTGTGTGTGTGTGTGTGTGTGTGTGTGGTGTGTGTGTGTGTTTATTTGTTTATTGAATCAAATGTCCTGCTGCATTAATACAAGTCAATAATAGTAATGTGTGTGTGTGTGTGTGTTTGTGTGTTTGAGAGACTGGAAATTGCTGTGTCACTGTGTGTTTGTGTGTGTGTGTGTATGTGTGTGTGTGTGTGTGTGTGTGTGTGTGTGTGGTCATTATGGACCATAGCGTGGCGTTGCTCCATCTGTGAGAGAGATTACAGCTCAGCCTCCAGGGCTACACACACACACACACACACACACACAACAAGGCTGCTTTGCACGCTACACTGTGACCAGTAAAAGCACAACATGCAAACACAACACCTGCAGGAGTCTCTGTATACAAAACACACACACACACACACACACACACACACACACACAGCACACACGCACACACACGCAGAAAATACCTTCCACTAACCTCATCATCAACAGCGTCTAAACAATCCGGAGACACCGCTACTCATTGACGCTGACGCATCCTTAAAAGTAGCATGCAGTATTTTCACTAATGTGTGTGTCTGTTGTTGTTAGTGTTGTTTTATACACACACACACACACACACACACACACACACACACATCAAACCTAATTAGAGAGATATCGGCCTGTGCGGTGTGCTGGATTAGCTGAGCAGCCTTTGGAGTCTGAGAGTCTGTCAGTGTGTTTAAATCTGACATGTTGTGTGTTTAATTCCCACAGGACACACACACACACACACACACAACACAACACACACTCACAAACACACACACACACACACACTCACAAACACACATACATAACACACACTCACTCCTAAAAAAAAAACACACACACACACACACACACACACACACACACACACAGACTCACAACACACTCACAAGCATACACATACATACCCAATACACACACACACACACACACACACACACAAACACAACACATTCACAAACACACACACATGCAACACACCCACCCACAAACACACTCAAACACACACACACTCACAAACATTCACAACACAAACACACACACACACACCCACACACACTCTAAAGGAAATAAATTGATGCTGAATACTGAAATCACACTGATATAAGGATGTGGGTGTGTCCTAATTTGCATATTCCTGAGGTATTAGTATTAAGGATGAAGGTGTTGATCGTTTGTTGGCATTAACATTTTTTACCTAAAAATATATTCTTCAGGAATTAGTTTGATATTTTCCCCAAAAATATTTCACAGAAATTTACACACAGTGGGGCAAAAAAGTATTT
>JAUCMX010000004.1:652584-655084 GCA_033459395.1 Hemibagrus guttatus
ACCTAATTTGTGGTCAGTCTCACTCTCACCTCCTGATGATGGATAACATTCTGACCTCAACTATGCCCTGATATTCTATCCATGAACATCAAGAACAGAAAGCCATGAAGCTACAACCATGCTATCATTCACCATCCCTGCATCCTCACTTGACCTTCCTGGAAAGACTGAGTGTGTTAGCTCAATAATTGACATGAACCCACATAGCCCCTGTATATGAGATGGACATTACTGCCATGCTTTCCTCATCCTAGTGCCTTGCCATGCCAAAACTTTCCAACTGCCTCACCAAACCCCATCAAACCAGGAACTTCTAACCCCTCACAAGCAATCTGTTCCACCTCCTGACCCCAGGTGGACAATGAGGTAATTAGAAACCTTTACCATGGCAAGGCACAAGGAGGTGGAATGGCTTGGGGCCTTGCCATGGCAAAACATTCCATACGGTCCTCCCTGCATGCTTCCTGTTACTGTTGCCTTTATTCGTCTCCTGCTAACAGGTATCTTGAACCTTGGGCCCAGGAGAAATCTTGAACTAAGCAAATGTGTTCTACCAGTCCATCAAAGTTCAATTTAACTGACAATATCTGCAGGCAGCTCAGAGTTTTACTGCCCTGGGTGCACACAGTTTAGGTCATATCCATTCTTCTGTTCCTCCTTGAGGTTCTTCCATTTTTCATGAAGGAACATCCTGCAACACAGAACTAGGTATCTACTCAGTCAGGAGTCTCTAATGCTAACCAGGTGTAAAAATATTCCATTAACTCAACAGTCTTATTCACTGCCAAATTAATGAATCTCTCTTGTAACTGAATCTTGCTCGGAGATAGGTGTTCAGAGACATCATAAGTTGAAGCAGCTATCTGATACAACCTCCACACACTGATGTTAATCAGCTAACAGCTTAGCACTTATCTTCACCCTACTGTCAAAACCATATGGCCTCATATATGATGAACTTTAATTCAGCTTTGGCCCATGATGCTCTGGTGTAACCAATAAGTTGTTTTGACCAAGCTGTAACCCTCACAGAAATCCCAAACAACCCCACCACT
Source organism: Hemibagrus guttatus (assembly GCA_033459395.1). Taxonomy (NCBI): domain Eukaryota; kingdom Metazoa; phylum Chordata; class Actinopteri; order Siluriformes; family Bagridae; genus Hemibagrus; species Hemibagrus guttatus. Next base: position 653,640 of record JAUCMX010000004.1, read on the forward strand.
CGGGTTCAGATCAGGCCACTTCCTCCTCCCCGTCACTCCACTCCAGGTTTCCTAGTCATGACTGCTGGCTCATCTTCGGGACCTCACACACTTTCTTCAAGAAGACAGAATATTCTGAACTGCTGTTGGATCAGCAACAATCCATTTTCCAAGTTCCAACTGCTTCTCATCTACATGGACAAACACTGGCTCCCAGCCACGTGCCTGAGCGTCCTCATTTAGTCACCACCTCCCATTTACGATAAATCTCGAGCAAGCCATGGATCATTTTTAAGCTCCAAGAATTCTTTAGCTCCAAGAATTCTGCACTAAGTACAATGTGAGTACGGTATTTTTTGGGTATCTGTCAACTTCTTGTCACAGCTTTTCCTCCTTTTTGTGAGGTCACTGTCACCATGACGGACACAGATAACCTCCTTCCACACTACACCAAACTCCTGTTATGGTCACTGCGAGTAGTCGAGGTATGTCAGATCTTCAGGCTGGGACAGTTGCTCACTTGTAAACATTACTCCCAGGCGTGGCACCAGGGGCAAGTCCTGCTGCACCTATTTCAGGAATTCATCACAAAAGTTTTCTGAATTTTGTCAGTCAGTCTCTCTGTATTGTTTCTGACATTAATGCACTCAGTGTTGTCCACACTGTGATAAACTAACGACCGCCGACACATTTTTCATGCATTAACTCAGAAGGCGGACTCTCTCGCGCTCTGCATCTGGAGGCCTGGCTCTCGTCCGGCGCAGACTCTCCTCTGGTTAATAATCTGGCACCGAACCCACTTTTTACAGCTTCCTTGTTCAAAACCAGAGTGTGTTTACAAATCCCTCCAAATGCAGCAAGCAAACGAAGCACACTCCGGTTTAGTAATGAGGCATCTGATTATGTGGTGACTAATCGTAATGCACTCGGCTCCACAAGTCTGGGAGTGCCAGGAATACGAGGATTTCTCACAAACTCTGCATCTGTCTCACTGTTCACTCACTGAGTTTTATTCATTACGTCTGTGAGGTGAGCTGACAGTAACGATCCGATCAAACGCTCAAGATTTCCTGTTTGGACAGTGATGGACTCATTACACACATTAAACTCTCACAGATCATTGGTCAAGCAAATACTGGTAGCTGAAAGCTCCTTTTTAAATGCTTTTGATTGTCTTCTTTTTAGACCTGAGTTCAGCTCATAGCATTGTGATATATGTCTTAAAGTACATGGAAAATAAATTGAAACTGTGATACAGATTCCTTTTCATTTATGGACAATAATTACAATATTATTTCTTAAAATATCTGATCTTTAAAAGTGAATTAAAATGTAAAGTAAAATATAATTGAAATAGAAAATATTAAAATATTAATATATAATTAAAAATTCAATGTAATTAAAATCTTAATTCTCATGTTCATTTTTTTCTTTTTTCTTTTAAATCCTGAATCCTGAGAAAGCAG
>JAUCMX010000004.1:657584-665084 GCA_033459395.1 Hemibagrus guttatus
TGTGTGCATCTTTGTGAATGTCTGTGTGTGTGTGTGTGTGTGTGTGTGTGTGTGTGTGTGGTCTAATCAGAGATAATGATAATGATGATGTTGATGATGATGATGTCAAAAACAGCTGTGATTTTAACGCAAAAAAGTATCTTACTGACAAGTCACAAACACACCTCTGTCGGAGTGTGTCTGAGGTACAGTGTGTCTGATGTACAGTGTGTTTGAGGTACAGTGTGTTTGAGGTAAAGTGTGTCTGAGGCACAGTGTGTATGAGGTACAGTGTGTCTGAGGTACAGTGTGTATGAGGTACAGTGTGTATGAGATACAGTGTGTTTGAGGTAAAGTGTGTCTGAGGCACAGTGTGTATGAGGTACAGTGTGTCTGAGGTACAGTGTGTCTGAGGTACAGTGTGTATGAGGTACAGTGTGTCTGAGGTACAGTGTGTCTGAGGTACAGTGTGTTTGAGGAACAGTGTCTATTAGGTACAGTGCGTTTGAGGAACAGTCTGTCTGAGGTACAATGTGTCTGAAGTACAGTGTGTCTGAGTTACAGTGTGTCTGAGGTACAGTGTGTCTGAGTTACAGTGTGTCTGAGGTACAGTGTGTCTGAGGTACAGTATGTTTGAGGTACAGTGTGTCTGAGGTACAATGTGTTTAAGGTATAATGTGTTTGAGGTAGAGTGTGTTTGAGGTACAGTGTGTATGAGGTACAGTGTGTCTGATGTGCAGTGTGTTTGAGGTACAGTGTGTCTGAGGTAGAGTGTAATTGAGGTACAATGTGTATGAGGTACAGTGTGTCTGAGGTACAGTGCGTTTGAGGAACAGTGTCTATTAGGTACAGTGCGTTTGAGGTACAGTGTCTATGAGGTACAGTGTGTCTGAGGTACAATGTGTCTGAAGTACAGTGTGTCTGAGTTATAGTGTGTTTGAGGTACAGTGTGTCTGAGGTACAATGTGTTTAAGTTACAGTGTACAGTTTGTCTGAGGTACAGTATAATTGAGGTACAGTGTATCTGAGGTACAGTGTATCTGAGGTACAATGTGTTTGAGGTACAATGTGTTTGAGGTACAGTGTGTCTGAGGTACAGTGTGTTTCAGGTACAGTGTGTTTGAGGTACAGTGTGTCTGAGGTACAATGTGTTTAAGGTACAATGTGTTTGAGGTAGAGTGTGTTTGAGGTACAGTGTGTCAGAGGTACAGTGTGTCTGACATACAGTGTGTTTGAGGTACAGTGTGTATGAGGTACAGTGTAATTGAGGTACAGTGTCTGAAGTACAGTGTGTTTAAGTGTAGTGTGATTGAGGTACAGTGTGTCTGAGGTACAGTGTGTATGAGGTACAGTGTGTCTGAGGTACAGTGGTTTGAGGAACAGTGTCATTAGGTACAGTGATTGAGGAACAGTGTGTCTGAGGTACAATGTGTCTGAAGTACAGTGTGTCTGAGTTACAGTGTGTCTGAGGTACAGTGTGTCTGAGGTACAGTATGTTTGACGTACAGTGTGTCTGAGGTACAATGTGTTAAGGTATAATGTGTTTGAGGTAGAGTGTGTTTGAGGTACAGTGTGTATGAGGTACAGTGTGTCTGAGGTACAGTGTGTTTGAGGTACAGTGTGTCTGAGGTACAGTGTATTGAGGTACAGTGTGTATGCGGTACAGTGTGTCTGAGGTACAGTGCGTTTGAGGAACAGTGTGTTTGAGGAACAGTGTCTTTAGGTACAGTGCGTTTGAGGTACAGTGTGTTTGAGATACAGTGAGTATGAGGTACTGTGGGTCTGAGGTACAGTGTGTTTGAGGTACAGTGTGTATGAGGTACAGTGTGTATGAAGTAAAATGTGTCAGAGGTACAATGTGTTTGAGGTACAATGTGTTTGAGGTACAGTGTGTCTGAGGTACAGTGTGTTTCAGGTACAGTGTGTTTCAGGTACAATCTGTTTGAAGTACAGTGTGTCTGAGGTACAGTGTGTCTGAGTTACAGTGTGTATGAGGTACAGTGTGTCTGAGGTACAGTGTGTCTGAGGTACAGTATGCAGTGTGTCTGGGGTACAGTGTGTATGACATACAGTGTATTTGAGGTACAGTGTGTCTGAGGTACAGTGTGTTTGAGGTACAATATGCAGTGTGTTTGAGGTACAGTATGTATGAGGTACAGTGTGTATGAAGTAAAATGTGTCAGAGGTACAATGTGTTTGAGGTAGGGTGTGTCTGAGGTACAATGTGTCTGAGGTACAGTGTCTTTGAGGTACAGTGTGTCTGAGGTACAATGTGTTTAAGGTACAATGTGTCTGAGGTACAGTGTGTCTGAGGTACAGTGTGTTTGAGGTACAGTGTGTCTGAGGTACAGTGTAATTGAGGTACAGTGTATCTGAGGTACAGTTTGTCTGAGGTACAATGTGTTTGAGGTACAGTCTGTCTGACATACAGTGTGTTTGAGGTAAAGTGTGTCTGAGGTACAATGTGTTTGAGGTACAGTGTGTATGAGGTACTGTGTGTCTGAGGTACAGTGTGTTTGAGCTACAGTGTGTATGAGGTACAGTGTGTTTTAGGTACAGTGTGTATGAAGTAAAATGTGTCAGAGGTACAATGTATTTGAGGTACAATGTGTTTGAGGTACAGTGTGTCTGATGTACAGTGTGTTTGAGGTACAGTGTGTCTGAGGTACAGTCTGTTTGAAGTACATTGTGTATGAGGTACAGTGTGTCTGAGTTACAGTGTGTATGAGGTACAATGTGTCTGAAGTACAGTGTGTATGAGGTACAGTGTGTTTGAGGTACAGTATGCAGTGTGTCTGGGATACAGTGTGTATGAGGTACAGTGTGTTTGAGGAACGGTGTGTTTGAGGTACAGTGTGTCAGAGGTACAATGTATTTGAGGTACAGTGTTTTTGAGGAACAGTGTGTTTTAGGTACAGTGTGTTTGAGGTACAATGTGTTTGAGGTACAGTGCATTTGAGGTACAGTGTGTTTGAGGTACAGTGTGTTTGAAGTGTAGTGTGTATGAGGTACAGTGTGTTTGAGGAACAGTGTGTCTGAGGTACAGTGTGCCTGAGTTACAGTGTGTATGAGGTACAGTGTGTTTGAAGTACAGTGTGTATGAGGTACAGTGTGTTTGAGGTACAGTGTACAGTGTGTTTGAGGTACAGTGTGTCTGAGGTACAGTGTGTTTGAGGTACAGTGTGTTCCAGGTACAGTTTGTTTGAGGAACAGTGTTTTTGAGGTACAGTGTGTCTGAGGGACAGTGTCTCTGTACAGTGTGTCTGAGGTACAATGTGTTTAAAATACAGTGTGTTTGAGGTACAGTGTGTTTGAGGTACAGTGTGTTTGAGCTACAGTGTGTCTGAAGTACAGTGTGTTTGAAGTGTAGTGTGTATGAGGTACAGTGTGTTTGAGGAACAGTGTTTATAAGGTACAGTGTGTTTGAGGTACAGTGTGTTTGAGGTACAGTGTGTTTGAGCTACAGTATGTTTGAGGTACATTGTGTTTGAGGAACAGTGTGTTTGAGGCACAGTGTGTTTGAGGTACAATGTGTTTGAGGTACAGTGTGTTTGAGGTACAGTGTGTTCGAGCTACAGTGTGTCTGAGGTACAGTGTGTCTGAGGTACAGTGTGTTTGAGGTACAGTGTGTCTGAGGTACAGTGTAATTGAGGTACAGTGTATCTGAGGTACAGTTTGTCTGAGGTACAATCTGTTTGAGGTACAGTCTGTCTGACATACAGTGTGTTTGAGGTAAGGTGTGTCTGAGGTACAATGTGTTTGATGTACAGTGTGTCTGAGGTACTGTGTGTCTGAGGTACAGTGTGTTTGAGCTACAGTGTGTATGAGGTACAGTGTGTTTTAGGTACAGTATGCAGTGTGTTTGAGGTACAGTGTGTATGAGGTACAGTGTGTATGAAGTAAAATGTGTCAGAGGTACAATGTGTTTGAGGTACAATGTGTTTGAGGTACAGTGTGTCTGAGGTACAGTGTGTTTGAGGTACAGTGTGTCTGAGGTACAGTCTGTTTGAAGTACAGTGTGTCTGGGGTACAGTGTGTATGAGGTACAGTGTGTTTGAGCTACAGTTTGTTTGAGGTACAATGTGTTTGAGGTACAGTCTTTTTGAGGTACAGTGTGTTTGAGCTACAGTGTGTCTGAAGTACAGTGTGTTTGAAGTGTAGTGTGTATGAGGTACAGTGTGTTTGAGGAACAGTGTGTATGAGGTACAGTGTTTCTGAGGTACAGTGTGTTTGAAGTACAGTGTGTTTGAGGTACACTGTTTTTTAGGTACAGTGTGTTTGAGGTACATTGTGTTTGAGGTACACTGTACAGTGTATTTCAGGTACAGTGTGTCTGAGGTACTGTGTGTTTGTGGTACAGTGTGTTTGAGGTACAGTGTACAGTGTGTTTGAGGTACAGTGTGTCTGAGGTACAGTGTGTTCCAGGTACAGTGTGTTTGAAGTACAGTGTGTCTGAGGTACAATGTGTTTAAGGTACAGTGTACTGTGTGTCTGAGGTACAGTGTAATTGAGGTACAGTGTATCTGAGGTACAGTGTACTGTGTGTCTGTGGTACAGTGTACTGTGTGTCTGAGGTACAGTGTAATTGAGGTACAGTGTATCTGAGGTACAGTGTGTCTGAGGTACAATGTGTTGGACATACAGTGTGTCTGAGGTACAGTGTGTTTGAGGTAAAGTGTGTCTGAGGTTCAGTGTGTTTAAGGTACAGTGTACAGTGTGTTTGAGGTATTGTGTGTTTGAGGTACAGTGTATTTGCGGTACAGTGTGTCTGAGGTACAATTTGTTTGAGTTACAGTGTATATGTGGTACAGTGTGTCTGAAGTACAGTGTGTTTGAGCTACAGTGTGTATGAGTTACAGTGTGTATGAAGTGAAATGTGTCAGAGGTACAATGTGGTTGAGGTACAATGTGTTTGAGGTACAGTATATATGAGGTACAGTGTGTCTGAGGTACAATGTGTTTGAGGTACAATCTGTTTGAGGTACAGTGTGTCTGAGGTACAGTGTGTGGAAGTTACAGTGTGTTTGAGGTACAGCGTGTATGAGGTACAGTGTGTCTGAGGTACAGTGTGTTTGATGTACAGTATGCAGTGTGTCTGGGGTACAGTGTGTATGAGGTACAGTGTGTCAGAGGTTCAATGTATTTGAGGTACAGTGTACAGTGTGTATGAGGTACAGTTTGTGTGAGTTACAGTTTGTTTGAGGTACAGTGTGTTTTAGGAACAGTGTGTTTGAGGTACAATGTGTCTGAAGTACAGTGTGTTTGAAGTGTAGTGTGTCTGAGGTACAGTGTACTGTGTGTCTGAGGTACAGTGTAATTGAGGTACAGTGTATCTGAGGTACAGTGTGTCTGAGGTACAATGTGTTTGACATACAGTGTGTCTGAGGTACAGTGTGTTTAAGGTACAGTGTACAGTGTGTTTGAGGTATCGTGTGTTTGAGGTACAGTGTATTTGTGGTACAGTGTGTCTGAGGTACAATTTGTTTGAGTTACAGTGTATATGAGGTACTGTGTGTCTGAAGTACAGTGTGTATGAGTTACAGTGTGTATGAAGTGAAATGTGTCAGAGGTACAATATGGTTGAGGTACAATGTGTTTGAGGTACAGTGTGTCTGAGGTACAGTGTGTTTGAGGTACAATCTGTTTGAGGTACAGTGTGTCTGAGGTACAGTGTGTGGAAGTTACAGTGTGTTTGAGGTACAGCGTGTTTGATGTACAGTATGCAGTGTGTCTGGGGTACAGTGTGTATGAGGTACAGTGTGTCAGAGGTACAATGTATTTGAGGTACAGTGTGTATGAGGTACAGTTTGTTTGAGGTACAGTGTGTTTGAGGTACAGTGTGTTTGATGTACAGTATGCAGTGTGTCTGGGGTACAGTGTGTATGAGGTACAGTGTGTCAGAGGTACAATGTATTTGAGGTACAGTGTGTATGAGGTACAGTTTGTGTGAGTTACAGTTTGTTTGAGGTACAGTGTGTTTTAGGAACAGTGTGTTTGAGGTACAATGTGTCTGAAGTACAGTGTGTTTGAAGTGTAGTGTGTCTGAGGTACAGTGTACTGTGTGTCTGAGGTACAGTGTAATTGAGGTACAGTGTATCTGAGGTACAGTGTGTCTGAGGTACAATGTGTTTGACATACAGTGTGTCTGAGGTACAGTGTGTTTGAGGTAAAGTGTGTCTGAGGTTCAGTGTGTTTAAGGTACAGTGTACAGTGTGTTTGAGGTATCGTGTGTTTGAGGTACAGTGTATTTGTGGTACAGTGTGTCTGAGGTACAATTTGTTTGAGTTACAGTGTATATGAGGTACTGTGTGTCTGAAGTACAGTGTGTATGAGTTACAGTGTGTATGAAGTGAAATGTGTCAGAGGTACAATGTGGTTGAGGTACAATGTGTTTGAGGTACAGTGTGTCTGAGGTACAATGTGTTTGAGGTACAATCTGTTTGAGGTACAGTGTGTCTGAGGTACAGTGTGTGGAAGTTACAGTGTGTTTGAGGTACAGCGTGTATGAGGTACAGTGTGTCTGAGGTAAAGTGTGTTTGATGTACAGTATGCAGTGTGTCTGGGGTACAGTGTGTATGAGGTACAGTTTGTCTGAGGTACAATGTATTTGAGGTACAGTGTGTATGAGGTACAGTTTGTTTGAGGTACAGTGTGTTTGAGGTACAGTGTGTTTGATGTACAGTATGCAGTGTGTCTGGGGTACAGTGTGTATGAGGTACAGTGTGTCAGAGGTACAATGTATTTGAGGTACAGTGTGTATGAGGTACAGTTTGTCTGAGTTACAGTTTGTTTGAGGTACAGTGTGTTTGATGTACAGTATGCAGTGTGTCTGGGGTACAGTGTGTATGAGGTACAGTGTGTCAGAGGTACAATGTATTTGAGGTACAGTGTGTATGAGGTACAGTTTGTCTGAGTTACAGTTTGTTTGAGGTACAGTGTGTTTTAGGAACAGTGTGTTTGAGCTACAGTGTGTCTGAAGTACAGTGTGTTTGAAGTGTAGTGTGTATGAGGAACAGTGTGTATGAGGTACAGTGTTTCTGACGTATAGTGTGTTTGAGCTACAGTGTGTATGAGGTACAGTCTGTTTGAGGAAAAGTGTGTTTAATTTTTTAAAAGTGTGTTTAATTTAATAATAAATTAAAATTAAATAATAAACTAATATGCACATATGCACAGCTGGATCAGAGCTGTGTGTGTGTGTGTTTATTTAACACTCTATAAAAAGCTCAGAGACTTTTGAAAGCCTCATTAAGGTCACAGTGTTAATGCACCGCTCACTGCAGCGTTTACACCTCACATTCCTCAGCTAATGGGCACACACACACACACACACACACACACACACACACACACACGCAATCATACTTAAACAGTTTTAAACAACAGCCCAGTCAGTGTGCATTAAAATAAAAACATGAAGATCACTTCAGATGTATAAGCTCCACCTTCAGACTTCAGGCCACGCCTCCTACCTGGGTGTGGCGCTGATGAAGAAATAAGATGATGAGGTTTTTGTCCTCG
>JAUCMX010000004.1:667584-670084 GCA_033459395.1 Hemibagrus guttatus
TGTGTGTAATATTTTTTAGTGTGTGTGTGTGTTTGTGTGTAATATTTTTCAGTGTGTGTGTGTGTGTGTGTGTGTGTAATATTTTTCAGTGCGTGTGTGTGTGTGTGTGTAATATTTTTCAGTGTGTGTGTGTGTGTAATATTTTTCTCTGTGTGTGTGTGTGTGTAATATTTTTCAGTGCGTGTGTGTGTGTAATATTTTTCAGTGTGTGTGTGTGTGTGTGTAATATTTTTCTGTGTGTGTGTGTGTAATATTTTTCAGTGTGTGTGTGTGTGTGTGTGTAAAATTGTTCAGCGCGTGTGTGTGTGTGTGTAATATTTTTCAGTGTGTGTGTGTGTGTGTGTGTGTGTGTGTGTGTAATATTTTTCAGTGCGCGTGTGTGTAATATTTTTCAGTGCGTGTGTGTGTGTGTGTAATATTTTTCAGTGTGTGTGTGTGTGTGTGTGTGTGTGTGTAATATTTTTCAGTGCGTGTGTGTGTAATATTTTTCAGTGTGTGTGTGTGTAATATTTTTCAGTGCATGTGTGTGTGTGTAATATTTTTCAGTGTGTGTTTGTGTGTGTGTGTGTGTGTGTAATATTTTTCAGTGCGTGTGTGTGTGTGTGTAATATTTTTCAGTGCGCGTGTGTGTGTGTGTAATATTTTTCAGTGCGCGTGTGTGTGTGTGTGTGTGTAATATATTTCAGTGTGTGTGTGTGTGTGTGTGTGTAATATTTTTCAGTGTGTGTGTGTGTGTGTGTGTGTGTGTAATATTTTTCAGTGCGTGTGTGTGTGTAATATTTTTCAGTGCGTGTGTGTGTGTAATATTTTTCAGTGCGTGTGTGTGTGTAATATTTTTTATAATTTTTAAATATTTTATTTTGTCTTCTCTTATAATGAATATTTATCGAGATATTGTAGTTCATCATTTGTATCTCATGAGGTGATGAGTTATTTATATTATAAAGCAGAAGTGCTTTAATAAATTTACAGAATTGTTTTCTTTCATCAGAAACTTTAACACTGAAGAGAAAGTGATGACCTTCACCAGACCGGCCACCAGGGGGCGGTCACGCGCACATTCTGCCGGTCACATGGTCTTGCTCTCGCACCGTGACCTCCTTTCCCCGCCCTCCTGCTTTGGGATTGGACAGAGTCATGTAGAGAACACGCACTGATTGGTTCTCCTAGCATGACGGTGAACTTCTGACCAATCAGAGAGCAGGAGGGTGTGTCTCAGGGTCCATGCTGTATTTCCTGACTCAGAGCAGAAACCTGCTGCAGGATCATGAGATTAAATAAACTCCACACACACACACACACACACACACACCTGTGTAAATATTTATACTGATAATTAAGCGGAGTGAGCGGACGGTAAGAGAGTGTATTTCAGTGTGTCTGCTACAACGCTGCAGAGCTTTAGCCGTCAGAGTGCTAATGCTAATGCTAATGCCGGTTTTTAATAATAATGGTATTAAATTAAAAGCTGTTCCTGGATTAAGTGTATTGGTTGCCATGGCGATTTGGGCTTTTAAAAGTAAAGGCTGTTAATTTAGTAATCACAGCTACAACAATGGGTTTCTATTCATTTAGAGTGTGTATATGTGTGTGTGTGTGTGTGTGTGTGTGTGTGTGTGTGTGTATATGTGTGTGTGTGTTTCAGGTCAGAGCCATGCCTCAGGTTCTGCAGGTTCTCCCTCTGGACCACTCGGACCTCGGTACTCAGCGGTGTCGCCTTGGCCCGGCGGTGATGGAGGATCTCGGGCTACGTCTCTGCTCTCCGGTGCTGGTGACGCTGCAGGGCGGAGCTTCCTGTCTCTGTACAGCGTGGCCACGCTCAGACCTGGTCGACGCCTACCTGCAGCTGGACACCACCTGCTCTTCCCCGGAACTCCACCCGAAAGCTCTCCATGGACTCCGCCTCGGGGCGGAGCGGCTGACGGCCCTGAGGTGTCCGAGTGTGAAGCGTCTGCGCGTGACCGCGCTGGTGCAGAGCGGCGAGTATAAACGCAGGACGTCTGCACAGGCAGTCGCAGCTCTGGCTGCGGAGCTGCTTACGGGGATGTACGTCCACGTCAAGCACCTGGTGAACGTTTCGTATGCAGGTACACCAGTTCAGTTCCTGCAGGTGGATAGCGTGAACTCTGGCTCTCATAAAGCGGGGTACGTGACATCCGAGACTCGCCTGGAGGTGGCGTCGGTGCAGACGGTAGAAACACACCGGCGCTGGGCGCGAGAGGGTCCTGCTGTGGAATTGGGAGGACTGGAGGAGGTTCGAGCCTCGCTGAAGGAGATGCTGACGCTCCCGCTGCGTTATCCAATCAGCACGCGGCGAGTGGGCGTGGCAGCGGGGCGGAGCGCGCTGCTGGTGGGGCCTCCAGGCGTGGGGAAGACGCAGCTGGTGCGCAGCATGGTGCGGGATGTTCAGGCGGCGCTGGTGACGGTCAGCGGGCCGGTGGTGGTGGGGTCGCGACCTGGGGAGAGCGAGGAGAACCTGCGTGCTGCGTTTAATCGGGCC
>JAUCMX010000004.1:675084-680134 GCA_033459395.1 Hemibagrus guttatus
TCATCAACACAACATCATCAACATAACATCAACATCATCAACATAACATCAACATCATCAACATCATCAACATCATCATCAACATCATCAACATCATCAACATCATCAACATCAACATATCAACATCATCAACATCAACATCATCAACATCATCAACATAACATCAACATCATCAACATCATCATCAACACAACATCATCAACATCAACATATCAACATCATCAACATACATCAACATCATCAACATCATCATAAACAACATCATCAACATCAACATCAACATCATCAACATATCATCAACATCATCAACATCATCATCAACATCATCAACATAACATCAACATCATCAACATCATCAACACATCATCAACATCATCAACATCATCAACATATCCATCAACATATCAACATCATCATCAACATCATCAACATCATCAACATCATCAACATCATCAACATCATCATCAACATCAACATCATCATCAACATATCAACATCATCAACATAACATCAACATCATCAACATACATCAACATCATCAACATAACATCAACATCATCAACAATCATCAACATCATCAACATACATCAACATCATCAACAATCATCAACATCATCAACATCATCAACATCATCAACATCATCAACATACATCAACATATCATCAACATCATCAACATATCATCAACATCATCAACAATCATCAACATATCAACATCATCAACATCATCATCAACATAACAACATAACATCAACACATAACATCAACATCATCAACATAACATCAACATCATCAACAATCATCAACATCATCAACATATCATCAACATCATCAACATCATCAACATTCATCAACATCATCAACATCATCAACATACATCAACTCATCAACATAACAATCAACATCATCAACATAACATCAACATCATCAACATATCATCAACATCATCAACATCATCAACATATCATCAACATCATCACATCATCAACATCATCAACATCATCAACATCACATCAACATCATCAACATATCATCAACATCATCAACATCAACATATCAACATATCATACAACATCATCAACATCAACATATCAACATCATCAACATCATCATCAACATCAAAACATCATCAACATCATCAACACAACATCACGTCATCACATCAACATCATCAACATCATCAACATAACATCAACGTCATCAACATGAACATTATCAACATCAACAACATCATCAACATCATCAACATATCATCAACATATCATCAACATCATCAACATAACATCAACATCATCAACATCACATCAACATCATCAACATCATCATCAACATCATCAACATCATCAACATCAACATCAACATCATCAACATAACATCAACATCATCAACATCACATCAACATCATCAACATCATCATCAACATCATCAACATCATCAACATAACATAAACATCATCAACATAACATCAACATCATCAACATCACATCAACATCACATCAACATCATCATCAACATCATCAACATCATCAACATCAACATCATCAACATCATCATCAACATCATCAACATCATCAACATAACATCAACATCATCAACATCAACATATCAACATCATCAACATCATCAACAACATCATCAACATATCAACATCATCAACATAACATCAACATCATCAACATAACATCAACATCATCAACATATCATCAACATCATCATCAACATCATCAACATCATCAACATCATCAACATCATCAACATAACATCAACATCATCAACATCATCATCAACATCATCAACATCAACATCATCAACATCATCATCAACATCATCAACATCATCAACATAACATCAACATCATCAACATCAACATATCAACATCATCAACATCATCAACAACATCATCAACATATCAACATCATCAACATAACATCAACATCATCAACATCATCAACATCAACATCATCAACATCATCAACATCAACATATCAACATCATCAACATAACATCATCAACATCAACATATCAACATCATCAACATCAACAACATATCATCAACATCATCAACATAACATCAACATCATCAACATCAACATATCAACATCATCAACATCATCAACATCAACATAACATCAACATCATCAACATAACATCAACATCATCAACATCATCATCATCATCAACATAACATCAACATCATCATATCAACATCATCAACATCAAGATTATCAACATATGATTCAACATCATCAACATCATCAACATCATCAACATCAACATATGATTCAACATCATCAACATCAACAACATCATCAACATATCATCAACATATCAACATCATCATCATCAACATATCAACATCAACATCATCAGCATCATCAACACATCAACATCATCAACATCAACATATGATTCAACATCATCATCATCAACATCATCAGCATCATCAACACATCAACATCAACATATCAACATCATCAACATCATCAACACAACATCAACATCATTAACATCAACATCATTAACATCAACATCAACACATCAACATAACATCATCATCAACATCTCAACATCAACAATATTACAACATCAACAACATTAACATCAATATCATTAATAACATCAACAACAATGACAACAACAAGAACATCATCAACAACAGCAATGACGAATAACAACACCAACAATAGCATCAACAATAATAACAATAACATTAACAACAATGACAAATAACGACAATAATATCAAAAACAATAACATCAACAACAATAACAACAATATCAACAAATCAACATCATTAACAACAACAATAACATCAACAGTGACAACAACGTCAATGTCCTCAACAATGACAATAACATCAATAACAATGACAGTATGAACATCATCATCAACATTAACAACAATAACATCAACAAGAAGAAGAATAATGCTGAACTGAACTGGCTTATAGGTTTAATTGTTGTGTGTGTGTGTGTGTGTGTGTGTGTGTGTGTGTGTGAGACAGATGCAGCTACAGGAAGTGTGTAATCAGGACATGATGATTGTTGCTGCCACTAACAGGCCGGACATGTTGGACAGTGCTCTGCTCCGTCCAGGCCGATTCGACCACATCATATACGTCCCTCCACCTGACCTACAGGTAACCTGTTAACTCCACCTACTATCACCTGACATAAAGGTACTGAAGCACTTCAGCTCCTGACCTGACGATCTGTACTATGTGTGTATGTGTGTGTGTGTGTGTTCAGGCTCGTCTGAACATCCTGCAGCTCCACACAGAGAAAATGCCGCTGAACTCAGATGTGTGTTTGGAGGATCTGGCAACTCAGACAGACCTGTTCTCCGGAGCGGATCTGGAAAACTTCTGCAAGGAGGTTACAAATTATTATTGTTATTACTGTCTAGCTAGTGGAGAACGTATTGTTGGATTAGCTGATTTCTTCATGACCTGTGTGTGTGTGCAGGCGGCTCTGTTAGCGCTTCATGAAGAAGGTATGAGTGTGTCAGCAGTGCAGCAGAAACACTTCCAGAAGGTTCTACTGACCTTTCAGCCATCTCTCAACCCACAGCAGATCTTGCAGCACCAGCATCTCTTCAAACACAGCTACAGTTAGCATGTGGCGGTTAGCATCCTGAGGCTAAACAGTATGTGTGTTGTGGCTAATGCGTGGAACCTTGAGTGTTTTCTGTGAACTGTTCAAGCTCTGATTAAAACATTTCACTGAAGTTTGAGATTTTTTTCTGTTGATTCAAAATATTCAACAAAAAAAACAAGTGATGGCTAAAAAACTGTGCTACACAAACTGTATGTGATGAGCATATCTCACGTACCTCTCATGGTGCGTGTGTGTGTGTGCGTGAGTGCGTGTGTGGTCTGAATAAAACTGGTCTGTGATACTGAGGGTCAAACCGGTGGCTCCTGACTCCTCCTACTGTGCGGGGCTTAGCTTAAACAGGCCTTAACCAGGATCTTTAGGATCGATGTTGTGTATTAAGAACACATTAAAACATTTTATTATGCTTATTATTAACGAGATAATAGTACTGCATTTCCTGGGCCTGATGTTTCCTGGATCTTCATGTTGTAGAGGGTTGAAGTCACGCTGCACTCACAGCTTCAATCACTGCAGCAGAAATAAAAACAAATACATAAAGCTACAATTATTTTTAAATACTTTTTAAACCAGGAACCTCATAATAATCAGACCCTTGTTTTCTGATCATTAAAACATATAACTATTGTTTGTTTTTCTGTGCAGGCGTTTGTTGGTGTCTATAGTTTTCTGTTTTATAGTGTGACCTTGAGCTCGATTCCAAAATCGAGAGTGGAGTGTAGAGTAGAGTGTAGAGCAGAGTGGAGTGTAGAGTAGAGTGGAGAGTAGAGTTGAGTGGAGAGTAGAGAGTAGAGTGGAGAGTAGAGTGGAGTGGAGAGTAGAGTAGAGTGGAGAGTAGAGTTGAGTGGAGTAGAGTGGAGAGAGTAGAGGAGAGTGGAGAGTAGAGTGGAGAATAGAGTGGAGAGTAGAGTGGAGAGTAGAGTTGAGTAGAGTAGAGTGGAGAGTAGAGTTGAGTGGAGAGTAGAGTTGAGTGGAGAGTGGAGAGTGGAGTGGAGAGTAGACAGGAGAGTAGAGTGGAGTGTAGAGTAGAGTGGAGAGTAGAGTTGAGTGGAGTGGAGAGAGTAGAGTGGAGAGTAGAGTGGAGAATAGAGTGTAGAGTAGAGTGGAGAGTAGAGTTGAGTGGAGAGTAGAGTGGAGAGTAGAGTGGAGTGGAGAGTAGAGTTGAGTGGAGAGTAGAGTAGAGTGGAGAGTAGAGTTGAGTGGAGTAGAGTGGAGAGAGTAGAGTGGAGAGTAGAGTGGAGAATAGAGTGGAGTGGAGAGTAGAGTTGAGTAGAGTAGAGTGGAGAGTGGAGTGGAGAGTAGACAGGAGAGTAGAGTGTAGAGTAGAGTGGAGTGTAGAGTAGAGTGGAGAGTAGAGTTGAGTGGAGAGTAGAGTAGAGTGGAGAGTAGAGTTGAGTGGAGTGGAGAGGAGAGTAGAGTGGAGAGTAGAGTTGAGT
>JAUCMX010000004.1:680634-695634 GCA_033459395.1 Hemibagrus guttatus
GTTGAGTGGAGAGTTGAGAGTGGAGTTGAGTGGAGTTGAGTGGAGAGTGGAGTTGAGAGTGGAGTTGAGAGTGGAGTTGAGAGTGGAGTTGAGTGGAGTTGAGAGTGGAGTTGAGAGTGGAGTTGAGTGGAGAGTGGAGTGTTCAGGGGGAAAGGTAGAGAGGGTTGTGATGGTTCCAGGCTGTGAGAAGGTGAAGGAGCATGGAGGTGTGGCGACAGAGAAAGCAGCATGTGGTGTAACACTACACTCTCCTGTAAAATTCATTCCCTGTTGACTTCTGGCTCACACACACACACACACACTCACACACACACACACAGACATACACACACACACACACACACACACAACCTGCTTATGAGGCCATGAATCCATCCTCATGAGGCTCCTCACTAACGGGATGACCTTGACGCTGTTGTTTTTAGTCATGTGACCAGCAGGTGGAGCCACAGACAATGTGGAGTGTGGTGGTTGCTATGGAGACGGTGTTTCCTGATAGTCAGGGTGTGTGCGCGCGTGTGTGTGTGTGTGTGTGTGTGTGTGTGTGTGCGTGCGCGCGCGCGCGTGTGTGTGTACGTGCCATCATCCTCGTCTCAGCTGAAGTTTAAGGCTGAGCACTGACAGGACGCTGTGCAGAAACTCCCTGGCTTCTCTCTCAGCGTGACCGCCGCTACAGCTCAGGTGAGTCTGCTAGAACCTTCACACTCCATCAGATTACACCTTCATCTTCATCACCATCTTCATCTTCATCATTGTAATGAGGTTTTTTCTTTTCGTAGAAAATGGTGACTGGAGGATTTGTGCAGATGCTCAGGAAGAGAAAGGAGGTGAGTTTTATATTGTGTGTGTGTGTGTGTGTGTGTGTTTAAGATGAGAAGAGTCTGGAATGTCATGTTGAAACTTGATTGTTTTTGGGGAAACGTTGGAGCAGAAACGTGAGCATCTCGGACGAGACTAAACATGACAAGGACGTGAGAACGAATTCTTTTATTTATGCAAATGAGGCTGATTAAATATGCGCATAATATATAAACTAAAAGAAATCTATTTGGATGATTTTAGAATTAAAATGTTTGTTTCGTTGTGATGAATTTTCACTTGTTAATTATTTAAGTAAAAAATATCCTGCACTGTTAGAGATTTCACTAAAATACCGCACAACTACATGTTGAAATCTCGGAAGATTTCTTGTCCAGATCTCTCTGCAATAAAGGCGTAAATATCAGGAAATGAGCTTCTGGAATAGATGGTGAAGTGGGCGGAGCTTAGAAGGTGCTTAAATGGGTGAAATGCTTTCTGCTGAGGTTTTGATATTTTCTGAAACATTTCACTAATCCAAATGGAATAAAATGTAATGTAATTGATTTAATGAAGTGTAATTAATCCTAACTGAATGTAAGTACAGCGAGGTGAAGTGTCTCACCTAAACCCAATAAAACGAGCACAATAAAAGGCCGTCAAAATGAAACGTAAAGGTCAATACGACAGGACACACGCTCGCGTGTGTAACTACTGACTCTAGGCTGCTGATAGAAAGTATTGGCACCCCCGAGCAGCCCTGGGTTCAGTTCCTGCTGTTCGTCTCCGCAGCTCATCCCTCTGATCGGCTTCATGGCGTTCGCGGCGACCGGAGCCACGTCGGCCTGCATCTACTTCCTGTTCACCAAATCGGATGTCATGTAAGAATTTCTGATGGGTTTGTGTGTTTGTGTTGTGCTTATCAATAGAAACTAAAACATAAACCTATTTATTCTGCAGATTGAACAAAACCTCGGACCCTGAGCCCTGGGAGAGACTCGACCCCACCAAAGCACAAAAGGTACGCTTTCGATTTTCTCTAGTCTTTCCTTCAAACTTTATCTCATTTATTTATCAAATATTTGAATTTTTCACTGATATTTTATCGTCTTTTTGTATACACACTTTAATGTTTAATGCTTGTGTGTGTGTGTGTGTGTGTGTGTGTGTGTGTGTGTGTGTGTGTGTGTGTTTAGCTCATCACCATTAATCAGCAGTGGAAGCCGGTGGAGGAGCTGGAGATTGTGAAGAAACTGACCAAATAAAAATGTTCATCTCATGATAGTAATATAAACTGTGTGTGTGTGTGTGTGTGTGTGTGTGTGCAGCAGGCGGCTCCGTTGTTACTGCACTATGTTTACCTGAAGGGTGATTCAGTCAAGCTTTGGTAAGAGGGGATTAATAGTGTGTGTGTGTGTGTGTGTGTGTGTGTGTGTGTGTGTGTGTGTGTGTAAAACTATATCTACTGATGATAGATCTATAAATTCCTGCTGTGTACTGTATCAGAGCTGCAGTCAGGTCGTGTACTGGGTGTATTTTCGTATTTATTGTACATTACAGATGAATATATCTCTTCATCTTTAATCACAGCACTGACCACTGACCAGTGAGGCTGCTGCTGATGTGGTCATGTGATTCCTCATGTCATGATTAATGTGAAGATTAAACAACATGTGAATCACTGGGACTCAACAATAAAATCAAAATGAACCAAAAGTGTGTGTGTGTTTTGTGTGTGTGTGTCTGTGTGTGTCTGTGTGTGTGTGTGTGTATGTATGAACTTCTTGAATCTGATTCATGAGCTGGAGAAAGAGTCCGAACATAAAGAGAAGAGCTTATAGAGGTTATAGTAGTTATAGAGCTTATAGTAGTTATAGAGCTTATAGTAGTTATAGAGCTTATAGCAGTTATAGAGCTTATAGTAGTTATAGAGGTTATAGCAGTTATAGAGCTTATAGAGTTATAGAGGGTTTTAGAGCTTATAGTAGTTATAGAGGTTATAGAGTTATAGAGTTATAGTGGTTATAGAGGTTATAGAGCTTATAGAGCTTATAGTAGTTATAGGGGCTTATAAGTTTAAGGGTTTTAGAGCTTATAGTAGTTATAGAGCTTATAGTAGTTATAGAGGTTATAGGGAGTTATAGAGCTTATAGTAGTTATAGAGGTTATAGTAGTTATAGAGGTTATAGAGCTTATAGTAGTTATAGAGGTTATAGAGGTTATAGAGCTTATAGTAGTTATGGAGGTTATAGATGTTATAGAGGTTATAGAGCTTATAGTAGTTATAGAGCTTATAGTAGTTATAGAGGTTATAGCGCTTATAGAGGTTATAGAGCCTATAGTAGTTATAGCGGTTATAGAGCTTATAGAGGTTATAGAGCTTATAATAGTTATAGAGCTTATAGTAGTTATAGAGCTTATAGTAGTTATAGAGCTTATAGCAGTTATAGAGCTTATAGTAGTTATAGAGGTTATAGTAATTATAGAGCTTATAGTAGTTATAGAGGTTATAGATAGTTATAGAGCTTATAGTAGTTATAGAGGTTATAGTAGTTATAGAGCTTATAGTAGTTATAGAGGTTATAGTAGTTATAGAGCTTATAGAGTTATAGAGCTTATAGAGTTATAGAGGTTATAGAGTTATAGAGTTATAGAGCTTATAGGGTTATAGGTTATAGAGGTTATAGAGTTATAGTAGTTATGGAGTTATAGATGTTATAGAGTTATAGACTTATAGTAGTTATAGAGCTTATAGTAGTTATAGAGGTTATAGCGCTTATAGAGGTTATAGAGCTTATAGAGCTTATAGTAGTTATAGAGCTTATAGAGTTATAAGGTTATAGAGTTATAGAGCTTATAGAGTTATAGAGGTTATAGAGTTATAGAGGTTATAGAGCTTATAGTAGTTATAGAGGTTATAGCGGTTATAGAGGTTATAGAGTTATAGAGTTATGGAGTTATAGAGTTATAGAGTTATAGAGCTTATAGTAGTTATAGAGCTTATAGTAGTTATAGAGGTTATAGCAGTTATAGAGCTTATAGAGTTATAGAGGTTATAGAGCTTATAGAGCTTATAGAGTTATAGAGCTTATAGATAGTTATAGAGCTTATAGTAGTTATAGAGCTTATAGTAGTTATAGAGCTTATAGTAGTTATAGCTTATAGAGTTATAGAGCTTATAGATTATGAGTTATAGAGCTTATAGAGGTTATAGAGCTTATAGTAGTTATAGGGTTATAGAGTAGTTATAGCAGCTTATAGAGTTATGAGTTATAGAGCTTATAGTAGTTATAGAGCTTATAGGTTATAGAGGTTATAGAGCTTATAGAGTTATAGAGTTATAGAGCTTATAGAGTTATAGAGCTTATAGTAGTTATAGAGCTTATAGCGTTATAGAGGTTATAGCGCTTATAGAGTTATAGAGCTTATAGAGTTATAGAGTTATAGAGCTTATAGTAGTTATAGAGCTTATAATAGTTATAGAGCTTATAGTAGTTATGAGCTTATAGTAGTTATAGAGGTTATAGCGCTTATAGAGGTTATAGAGCTTATAGAGTTATAGAGCTTAAGCGGTTATAGCGGTTATAGAGCTTATAGAGGTTATAGAGCTTATAGAGCTTATAGCAGTTATAGAGCTTATAGTAGTTATAGAGCTTATAGCGGTTATAGAGGTTATAGCGCTTATAGAGCTTATAGCAGTTATAGAGCTTATAGTAGTTATAGAGCTTATAGCGGTTATAGAGGTTATAGCGCTTATAGAGGTTATAGAGCTTATAGAGCTTATAGTAGTTATAGAGCTTATAGTAGTTATAGAGCTTATAGAGGTTATAGAGCTTATAGAGGTTATAGAGCTTATAGAGCTTATAGTAGTTATAGAGCTTATAGCGGTTATAGAGCTTATAGAGGTTATAGAGCTTATAGAGCTTATAGTAGTTATAGCGCTTATAGCGGTTATAGAGCTTATAGAGATTATAGAGCTTATAGTAGTTATAGAGCTTATAGCGGTTATAGAGGTTATAGAGCTTATAGAGTTTATAGAGCTTATAGCGGTTATAGAGGTACAGTTTGAGTAGAGAATAAACTCAGTAACTGCACTGAGTGAGTGATGGACGTATCACTGGTCAGTTAACTAGTTTTTTCTGTCATCAGATTTCAAGCAAATATGAGATTATTAAAGCTACTCATTCCAGATTTTACAGAAATAACTGCTTTCTAGAAATAAAGACTTATAAAGGACAAACCATCAGTGTGAGTGTTTGCTGCGAGTCGTGTTGAATACACCGTCCCTCTGAGGGCCGAGCGGGCAGCACCACGGCCCAGATGTAGCTCTGAGTTCTCTCTGAAGTGATTTCAGCAGGACATAGAGCACAGCCCTTGTGAGATCAGGAAGTCTGTACACTGAGATCAGACACAGAAACATGATCTTTACTAGAACAGGAAGTCTTTCTGAATGAAGCTCACTCGTCCATCTACTCTCACTCTGACATGAACACACCTCCTGACCACTAGCGGTCATGGTACTGGTGTTAAACTGCGTTCACACACGTGCCTCCTACAGGAAGTGTGAAGTTCAGCGATCAGGTTCAGCAGCTCCAGCCAGTCCTCATGACAGTTAGAACATTGTGTAATGAAGCACCACAAGATCACGTCAGTCCACAAAGATCAACAGCATTAAAGTCCTGGTCCTAAACTCCACTTCCTGTACCACGCTGATGCGCCGTGAACTCAGGGAATCTGAGAACGTCTCTTTTTTCCTCCCAATAAAAAGTTTAAGGCCTTGTGATTTTCACAGTGAACAATTTCTTTCTCAGATTCTGCAAATTCACAGCACAGGTGAAGGAGGAGGAGATTCTGATGTTCCTCTCACACACAGCACTGACCCCAGCTCCTAAACGTTCCACATATTAACACATACTAGTCATTCATGTCATTAACACATACTGTATACAGGTTAACACACACACACACACACACACACACACACAACATGTGACAGCTTGGAGTTTGGGATGTATGCACAGATTAACACACCTCCATCTGTGATATTTCCATCTGCTATTTCCATTATACTCACACACACACACACACACACCCCACCCTGCAGCCACTTTTTTATTTGTTTTGTTTTCCCAATAATACAGTGTGTGTTGCATGTGTGTGTGTGTGTGTGTGTGCGATGGAAATAACTGATGTATTTATCAGACACTGAGAAGCTCCTCCCACTCTGCTGACTCACAGAGAATGTGTATGTACACCAGTACAGGTAATACTGCTGCAGGTGGGCGGGGCCTGCAGAGTGTGTGTGAACACAGATGGAGTGATTAAAGCAGCTGGTGTGTGATGAAGGAGGCTGGGAGTCGGACTGCTGGACTCGGACTGGACACTGCAGTGACTCTTCACTTCACCCTGGAGTTTGTGGGAGGAGTGGGCGGGGTCAGTACTCACCTGCAGCTCCTCAGAGACCGCAGTAACTCCAACGTCTAACAGTCCCTGAAACCGCGACCACCAGCGCTAGTGTTAGTGTTCAACACCATGGACCTTCATACGAGCTGCACACTACTCCAGCTCCACATGTCACACACCTACACACCTTTAACCCTTTACACACCTTACACAACCTGCCTCACATCCTCCACACTTATCTTTACTGCTCTGTTTTATTAGAGTTCTTCATTCCACATGACATTCTCCTTCCTCACTGACATAAAGAGTCTTAGACTATTAAACCTCAAGGTGCAATAAAGTGCTCCGTCTGTCTGTCTGTCTACCTCTGTCTGTCTGTCTGCCTGCCTACCTCTGTCTGTCTGTCTGTCTACCTCTGTCTGTCTGTGTGTCTACCTCTGTCTGTCTGTCTACCTCTGTCTGTCTGTCTGCCTGCCTACCTCTGTCTGTCTGTCTACCTCTGTCTGTCTGTCTGTCTGCCTGCCTACCTCTGTCTGTCTGTCTGTCTACCTCTGTCTGTCTGTCTACCTCCGTCTGTCTGTCTGTCTACCTCTGTCTGTCTGTCTGTCTACCTCTGCCTGTCTGTCTGTCTACCTCTGTCTGTCTGTCTGTCTACCTCTGCCTGTCTGTCTACCTCTGTCTGTCTGTCTGTCTACCTCTGTCTGTCTGTCTACCTCTGTCTGTCTGTCTGTCTACCTCTGCCTGTCTGTCTGTCTACCTCTGTCTGTCTGTCTGTCTACCTCTGCCTGTCTGTCTACCTCTGCCTGTCTGTCTGTCTACCTCTGTCTACCTGTCTGTCTACCTCTGTCTACCTCTGTCTGTCTGTGTGTCTACCTCTGTCTGTCTGTCTGTCTACCTCTGTCTGTCTACCTCTGTCTGTCTGTCTGTCTACCCTTCTGTCTGTCTACCTCTGCCTGTCTGTGTGTCTACCTCTGTCTGTCTGTCTACCTCTGTCTGTCTACCTCTGCCTGTCTGTCTGTCTACCTCTGTCTGTCTGTCTGTCTACCTCTGTCTGTCTGTCTGTCTACCTCTGCCTGTCTGTCTGTCTACCTCTGTCTGTCTGTCTGTCTACCTCTGCCTGTCTGTCTGTCTGTCTGTCCACCAGTCAGTTTATGGCTCTGATCAGGATAATATTAACACTACTGTGTGTGTGTGTGTGTGTGTGTATTTGTATTAACACTACTGTGTGTGTGAGTGTGTTTGTATTAACACTACTATGTGAGTGTGTGTGTTTATATTAACACTACTATATGAGTGTGTGTGTGTTTGTATTAACACTACTGTGTGAGTGTGTGTGTGTATTTGTATTAACACTACTGGGTGTGTGTGTGTTTGTATTAACACTACTGTGTGAGTGTGTGTGTGTTTGTATTAACACTACTGTGTGAGTGTGTGTGTTTGTATTAACACTACTATGTGAGTGTGTGTGTGTTTGTATTAACACTACTGTGTGAGTGTGTGGTGTATTTGTATTAACACTACTGGGTGTGTGTGTTTGTATTAACACTACTGTGTGAGTGTGTGTGTGTTTGTATTAACACTACTGTGTGTGTGTGTGTGTGTGTGTGTGTGTGTGTTTGTATTAACACTACTGTGTGAGTGTGTGTGTGTGTTTTGTATTAACACTACTGTGTGAGTGTGTGTGTGTTTGTATTAACACTACTGTGTGAGTGTGTGTGTGTTTGTATTAACACTACTGTGTGTGTGTGTGTGTGTGTGTGTGTGTGTTTGTATTAACACTACTGTGTGAGTGTGTGTGTGTGTGTGTTTGTATTAACACTACTGTGTGAGTGTGTGTGTTTGTATTAACACTACTGTGTGAGTGTGTGTGCGTGTTTGTATTAACACTACTGTGTGTGTGTGTGTGTGTTTGTATTAACACTACTGTGTGTGTGTGTGTTTGTATTAACACTACTATGTGAGTGTGTGTGTGTGTGTTTTGTATTAACACTACTGTGTGTGTGTGTGTTTGTATTAACACTACTGTGTGTGTGTGTGTGTGTTTGTATTAACACTACTGTGTGTGTGTGTGTGTGTGTTTTGTATTAACACTACTGTGTGTGTGTGTGTGTTTGTATTAACACTACTGTGTGTGTGTGTGTGTTTGTATTAACACTACTGGGTGTGTGTGTGTTTGTATTAACACTACTGTGTGTGTGTGTGTGTGTGTGTATTAACACTACTGTGTGTGTGTGTGTGCGTGTTTGTATTAACACTACTGTGTGAGTGTGTGTGTGTGTGTTTGTATTAACACTACTGTGTGTGTGTGTTTTGTATTAACACTACTGTGTGTGTGTGTGTCTTTGTATTAACACTACTGTGTGAGTGTGTGTGTGTTTGTATTAACACTACTGTGTGGTGTGTGTGTTTTGTATTAACACTACTGTGTGAGTGTGTGTGTGTTTGTATTAACACTACTGTGTGTGTGTGTGTGTGTGTGTGTGTTTGTATTAACACTACTGTGTGTGTGTGTGTGTGTTTGTATTAACACTACTGTGTGAGTGTGTGTGTGTGTGTGTGTTTTGTATTAACACTACTGTGTGTGTGTGTGTGTGTGTGTGTGTGTGTTTGTATTAACACTACTGTGTGAGTGTGTGTGTGTTTGTATTAACACTACTGTGTGAGTGTGTGTGTTTGTATTAACACTACTGTGTGAGTGTGTGTGTGTTTGTATTAACACTACTGTGTGTGTGTGTGTGTTTGTATTAACACTACTGTGTGTGTGTGTGTGTTTGTATTAACACTACTGTGTGAGTGTGTGTTTGTATTAACACTACTGTGTGAGTGTGTGTGTTTGTATTAACACTACTGTGTGAGTGTGTGTGTGTGTGTGTTTGTATTAACACTACTGTGTGTGTGTGTGTTTGTATTAACACTACTGTGTGTGTGTGTGTGTTTGTATTAACACTACTGTGTGAGTGTGTGTGTGTGTTTGTATTAACACTACTGTGTGTGTGTGTGTGTTTGTATTAACACTACTGTGTGAGTGTGTGTGTGTTTGTATTAACACTACTGTGTGTGTGTGTGTGTTTGTATTAACACTACTGTGTGAGTGTGTGTGTTTGTATTAACACTACTGTGTGAGTGTGTGTGTGTTTGTATTAACACTACTGTGTGTGTGTGTGTTTGTATTAACACTACTGTGTGTGTGTGTGTGTGTGTTTGTATTAACACTACTGTGTGAGTGTGTGTGTGTTTGTATTAACACTACTGTGTGTGTGTGTGTGTGTGTGTGTGTGTGTGTTTGTATTAACACTACTGTGTGTGTGTGTGTGTGTGTTTGTATTAACACTACTGTGTGTGTGTGTGTGTGTGTGTGTGTGTTTGTATTAACACTACTGTGTGTGTGTGTGTGTTTGTATTAACACTACTGTGTGTGTGTGTGTGTTTGTATTAACACTACTGTGTGAGTGTGTGTGTGTGTTTGTATTAACACTACTGTGTGTGTGTGTGTTTGTATTAACACTACTGTGTGTGTGTGTGTGTTTGTATTAACACTACTGTGTGAGTGTGTGTGTGTGTGTTTGTATTAACACTACTGTGTGTGTGTGTGTGTTTGTATTAACACTACTGTGTGAGTGTGTGTGTGTGTGTTTGTATTAACACTACTGTGTGTGTGTGTGTGTGTGTTTGTATTAACACTACTGTGTGTGTGTGTGTGTGTGTGTGTTTGTATTAACACTACTGTGTGTGTGTGTGTGTGTGTGTGTGTTTGTATTAACACTACTGTGTGTGTGTGTGTGTGTGTTTGTATTAACACTACTGTGTGTGTGTGTGTGTTTGTATTAACACTACTGTGTGTGTGTGTGTGTGTGTGTGTTTGTATTAACACTACTGTGTGTGTGTGTTTGTATTAACACTACTGTGTGTGTGTGTGTGTGTGTGTGTGTTTTGTACATGTTGTTGAGGGTAAATTCTGTAAGTGTTAAACTAAGGTGTTTAATGATGTTTTTATTTATTTAAATGGGACATTCCCAGAAAACCGGTTCATCCAGCTGCTGTGAACAAAGACATGTTTATTTTTTTGCAATTGCATCAGAATTTATAAGGTGTGTGTGTGTGTGTGTGTGTGTGTGTGCGTGTGTGTGTGAAAAATTAACCTCTGTTCATCCAGCTGCTTGTAAAAGCATTGTTTCTTTCAGGAAGTGTGCCGGTGTAGTGTGTGTGTATGTGTAGTGTGTGTGTATGTGTAGTGTGTGTGTATGTGTAGTGTGTGTGTGGGTTGGGGGGGGGATTCCTTGCTCTACCATAGTGATGATGTTTCAAGGTTAACAGTGTCTCTATATGTACAACACTAGAGCAGGCATGATTTAACCTATAACTCCACTGTGTGTGTGTGTGTGTGTGTGTGTGTGTGTGTGTACGTGACTGTAACGCACGTTGTGTCATTGTCATATGATGAGGACGTGGTGTGTGTGTGTGTGAGAGACCTGATGTACGTGTGAAACTGATAGGGCTGATTGATGTGTGCTGTGTGCACTGTAACCCCTCACATGTGCAGTCCAAAAGGGGGTGTGTCCAATAGGGGGGCGTGTCTCCAATAGGGGCAGTTTATTTTTTACAGAATGTTCTTGTATAATTAGATTTTCAAGGAGTTCTATTACTGTCTGTTTCTCTCTCTCTCTCTCTTTATAAAACCCACAGAAGAGGCCTGCAGTGTTTTAGGACACGCCTCCCCGGATTGACCAATCAGCTGTCACGCTCACTTTATCACAGCATCAACACTCTTTTAGAAATCTGGAGATGTGGCAATAGTCCTTCGCTTTCCCATAATCCTTAGCATGATGAAAGAGTGCGTGTGTGGGTGAGAGAGAGAGAGACAGAGAGAGATACAAAGAGAGAAAAAGAGAGAGAGAAACAGAGAGAGAGAGAAACGTACACAGTTGTATACAGGAAGTGTGAAAATGAGTGAGTCACAATGGTGTGTGTGTGTGTGTGTGTGTGTGGTTTCCCGGTGTTGAGTGTGGAGTCATGCTGCTTCCTGTTCTCCATGTTCTCGTCACAGTCACGTCTTTATCTGATCTAACTCTACTCCTGCGGTCGTCCAGGCCCGGCGCTCACTCTGTCTCTATGGAGAGCGTAACTCTGTGGCAAACACGCTAGCATGCTGAGCAGTGAATAGAACCTTCTGTCTGCTAGCTAGCATGATGCTAACTCCTCTCAGGGAGCCATATTACATTTGATCAACCAATCACAGACTGGATCCTGTGACATTACCAGTAGCTACCAGTATTAATTACACACTAAAACCATTAGCTGTTTAATAACACCCTAATTTAGTCATCATGCCTGGCTATTTAAGCTAGTCTCACGTCGTTAATGCATAATAAAACTTTATCTGTAATAAATTTATGGATTAGCCGAAGCACAGAAGTGATAAGAAAGGCTAGCGATAATGTCACAGGACCCGGTCTCTGATTGGCCGAGCAAATGGAAGTAGTGAAAAAACATGCCAGCTAACAGACACAAGGTTGTTCTCACTGCTAATCAAGTTATCATGGTTTATACATGGTTACAGTAAGCTCCGCCCCCTCACTGAGCCACAGTCACTCAGAGATACGTGACAAGACAAAAAGAGTTCTGTGTAAAGCAGACTTTGGACTGTGATGTAAATCCATATGTTTACTCTCTCTCACACACACACCTTTTTTTTATCACAGCTATTATCAGCTCTTTGGAAATTAGATAACAGCTCATTCCCAATCAACAATAATGTAAAATCTCCGCCCCCTGTCATCACGAGACCTACAAACCCCACCCCCTCACAAAAAAACAGCTGTAACACTTTAACCAGGGTTCATTAACGTTCACGCTCTGTTGAAACGGAGGCAATTAGCGCCATCTTGTGTGTGTGTGTGTGTGTGTGTGTGTGTGTGTGTGTGTGTGTGTGTGTAGTGAGTGAGTTGCTCATGCAGGTGAGTTGGAAACAGGTTTATTTTACTTTTACAGAGGCTCAGATCCTCTCTCACACAGCGGAGTTTCACCGTTGAACATAAATACTGCCAACAGAAAGGACTGACTGCAGTTCAACTTACTGGAATGTGCAAAACATCAGACAACAAATTATATCAAAAAATTCAACTCAATTAAAAGAAAAAGAAAAAAAAACAAAGCAAGAAGATGTAAAGGCATAGATTATGTTTTTTTTGGCAGAAACACAACAATCACAAAAACAACAAATCTTTTTGGAGAAAATAAAATAAACTGGTTAAAAGTAAAATTCTGTGAGACCAGGGCGTGAAGAGGAGCGGGGAAAGGCACACTGAAGCTTCTCTCAAATATTTCAGTTCCTTTAACCTTAAAAAAAAAAAAAAAGAATTAAAAAACAAACTGTTAACCTTTCCATCAGTGCACGGTCTGGGAGCACAACATGTGGAATGGAGCTCCTGCACTTCTCCATAACTGAGTAAAGAAAATGAAATCTTGTGCTAGCAGTACACCTCTTTCTGCTTCAGCACCAATGAATACAGATCACGACCAAATCCTGGACCTGATGATGCTGGAACATCGGAGACATTCACATGAAGTTAAAGGCTTTAACCCAGTTCTGGTCAGACCAGTGACATGCAACAAGACTGGAGCTGATAGCATTAATGCAGGACTCAGGATTATTTAATCCAGGATTTAACACTGACCCAGAAGAACTTAAACCAAGATTTAACACTGACTCAAGATCAATTAATCCAGAATAAACCTGAAGAAAATGTGGAGTGTTTTCCTGAACTGAATGTAAATAAAAATCTCACCCTTCAGGTCAGAGGTGGAGCTAGGATTTATTAACCAGATTTGTATTTACTGATTACACACACACACACACACACACACACATATATATACATACACACATATATATATATGTATGTATGTGTGTGTGTGTGTGTGTGTGTGAGAGAAAAGGTGAAAAGAAGAAAATAAAACAGTGTCATGAATGAAAATTGCCTCCTGATCAACTCGCTGAAAGTGCAAACACACTCGTACCGGCTTTGGCGTGTTTCGCTGTTGCATAGCAACCTGTTTAGGAAGGAGGTGCCCCGGTGTGTGGGTGTGTGTGTGTGTGGGGGGGGGGGGGGGGGGGCGGGGGGTTGTGTTTAGGCACTGGTTAACACACAGTTAGAGCAGGAGTGTGTGCCTCGCTGTGTGTAGCTCTGCATCTGCACCGTGCAGTGTGACACACCATGTGATGTCATCAGCAGGTGACGAGCTTTAGACTGCACTTCTTCCCAGTTACTCCGGCTGCTCGGTGCTGGAGAGGGGGAACACACGCACACACACACACACACACACACACGTTTGTCTTACTGGTTTTAATCCAGCTGTTCATCAAATACTATATTAGCTTGTATGTAACGTATAAAGAAAGAAGGTGACGTGTGTGTGTGTCTCACCAAGCTGAAGATGTGTGAGAGCCACAGTGCGATCAGCAGTTAAAGCCCAGAGCTTCAGATCGTCCACTGACTCCACACCGTCCAGCTTCAACAGATCTTCCCTCATCACACTCACATTCAGGTGTCTGGGAACGCCTACACACACACACACACACACACACAGTGAGAAAGCAGGTAGTGCTGTACATATATAGTGCACAGTGTGGTCAATACGATGGAGTAAGAGTGAGTTGCCCTCTATTGGTCACTCATGTGTATTACAGTTACCGTGTAATACTCACAGATTAGACAACAGAACTGTGATATAAGATAACGTAGATAAAGCACATAGTCACACTGTTTATAGCTCCACCCACAAGAGTGTGAGAGAGAGACATTACACCTGTGTGTGTGTGTGTGTGTATGAGTGTGTTACCCTCCAGCAGGATGAGGCCGGTGTCTCTGATGATGCGCAGCGTGGTGACCAGCACCAACACGGAAAATATGTACGTACACACAGGATCAGCCAGCTTATACTCCGGCTAGAAAACACACACACACACACACACACACACACACACACACACACACACACACGAACGATAAAGTTTCACGCTCTCAAATATCAAACACACACAGTGATAAAGCAGTGTTAGCAAAGCAACACCAAGCTTAAGGAACACCTAAAGATCTAGTGATATTGTGTGTGTGTGTGTGTACCTTAAACCTGACGATGTATGCGGCGATGAGAACCCCGATGCTCTGCACCAGGTCCCCTAGCGCGTGAATAAATGCCGCTCGCACCGCTAAACTGCCGTGAGAGTGTTGACTCCGCCCCCGTCCCTGACCCCTCCTCTGGGAGTGGGTGTGGCCAGTAGAGTGGGAGTGAGAATGAGAGTGTGAGTGTGAGTGGAGGTGACCTGACTGGTTGAGGAGAAATCCCATGCTACAATCACACACACACACACAGCAAATTTAAATCAGTCACAATACTCTGACAATAATCTGATCTAATAATCCATCAGCCAATCAGTAAGCGATACACACATGAGGTTGACGGCCACGCCCACGGCGGCGGTGATGAGCATGACGTCTCCGTCGATGGTGAAGTCAGGATGAAGTGTTCTCTGTACCGCTTCATTCAGCAGCACGCCGGTCAGGATGTAGATCAACAACACACTGATTCCTGCAGATATCACCTCTACACACACACACACACACACACACACACACACACACACACACACAGAGAGAGTTACACTTTCAAACAGAAAAACAGTACTGAGGTGTAGAAGGTGGGTGTGCATGTGTGTGAGTGTGTGTGTGTGAGTGTGTGTGTGTGTGTGTGTGTGTGTGTGTGTGTGTATACCCAGTCTGTGCAGGCCGAAGTTGAAGG
>JAUCMX010000004.1:700634-730634 GCA_033459395.1 Hemibagrus guttatus
GTTCTGACCGTAGAGCAGAGGGATTCTCTGGATAGAGAGATCTCACCCTCCAGGAAGTGACTGCTGCCTGTCATACTCAGGGAACAGATGGACTTCCTGCTGAATTCGATAAAGATTTATGGACTGTTATTAAACGTGATTAGCTCAAAGTCCTTCAGGAACGTATCAGTGAAAAACACCTAGGAGTTACCAGTGTACAAATTTGTTCCCAAAGAAAACTTTTAAAGAACTGAAACCGGGGAACTTCATGTTCGGAGTACAAAATCAGTACACGTCAGTCAGTACTCCACACGTCAGTCAGTCAGTCAAGTACTCCACACGTCAGTCAGTCAAGTACTCCACACGTCAGTCAGTCAAGTACTCCACACGTCAGTCAGTCAGTACTCCACACGTCAGTCAGTCAAGTACTCCACACGTCAGTCAGTCAGTCAAGTACTCCACACGTCAGTCAGTCAAGTACTCCACACGTCAGTCAGTCAAGTACTCCACACGTCAGTCAGTCAGTACTCCACACGTCAGTCAGTACTCCACACGTCAGTCAGTCAGTCAGTACTCCACACGTCAGTCAGTCAGTCAAGTACTCCACACGTCAGTCAGTCAAGTACTCCACACGTCAGTCAGTCAAGTACTCCACACGTCAGTCAGTCAGTCAGTCAGTACTCCACACGTCAGTCAGTCAGTACTCCACACGTCAGTCAGTACTCCACATGCCAGTCAGTCAGTCAGTACTCCACACGTCAGTCAGTCAGTACTCCACACGTCAGTCAGTCCGTACTCCACGTCAGTCAGTCAGTACTCCACACGTCAGTCAGTCAGTACTCCACACGTCACTCAGTACTCCACACGTCAGTCAGTCAGTACTCCACACGTCAGTCAGTCAGTACTCCACACGTCAGTCAGTACTCCACGTCAGTCAGTCAGTACTCCACGTCAGTCAGTCAGTACTCCACGTCAGTCAGTCAGTACTCCACACGTCAGTCAGTCAGTACTCCACACGTCAGTCAGTCAAGTACTCCACACGTCAGTCAGTCAGTCAGTCAGTACTCCACACGTCAGTCAGTCAGTACTCCACACGTCAGTCAGTACTCTGTATATCTTTATTTTCCTTAAACTTCACTATATTCCAATAAATCATCTTTTTTACTGAAGGTACCTTCAAGTATTTTTATCAACCTAAAAAGATTCTTCCTATCACACGTCTTTTACCTTTAAAAATACCATTTAAAACTCCGTCAGTCAAACGGTAATGTTAGTATCGCGATATTTGCTGTACATTGAGCTTCATTTACAGACACCGTGTAGTATCGCGATATTTGGAATGGACAATAAAAATTAGCACATCGCTTACAACAAAGCTTATGAAGTGGCTCAGATTCATTCTTAACTCTATTTCTTAATCCATTTCGTAAAATAAACACTTTGAATTGATAATAATTTTATATTCACATACAGGTGAGTTAAAACTTATTATTTCAGTGTGAAGTGTTAAAATACTCACCGCCCGTCTGTCATTTCTGGAGGATAAAGTAACAGGTCTTGAGAGATGAATCTAAAAGAATGTAAACGCCGCCATGTTACACTTCAGTAACACTGACTCCTCGTTAGAAAAGCGCGCTGTGTGAAGTTGTTGATATCGGTCTCGCTTTGGCAGCTTGCTTGCATCACAACAGGTCACGCGGTGATTTTCTCCCCACCCGTTTTCATTAGAACCCCGCCCTCTTGCGCTGGGATTGGCTCACCGTTTCCCGCCTCCTTCATTTGATTGGCGCGGGATCAAATCTCGTCCGCTGATTGGACAGTGACGCTAAGTTTTAAGGAAGTCTCACAGCCGCAAGCTGTTCTATGCTTCAGTGCTGAATGGTGACAATAACCAACCGCAATACGCATTTTAAAAATAAATATATTTATAAATAAAATAAAAATATATTAAAAAAAAAAGTCGGTACTACTTTTCCGGGTTTATGAACGACATCTGGTCACATGACCACGTATGTGTTTTTTTTTCACATTTATAAATCTACAAATCATTTCCTACTCTTACTTCCGCATTCCTTTAGTTGAAGATCAGCGCAAGGATGGTCAACACTTCCGGTGTTGGAAAAATCACGTGATATTTTTCGTGCGAGACATGCAGGAAGGTAAGAGGGTTTTTTTAAAATAAATATTTTCCTTACGTTGTCAAAGAAACAAAGAATGATTTTTAAGTTTAAAATAAATGTGTTATTTACAAACAATGCCTAAAGCCGCCTGGTTTTATCTTTATATGAGTTTCAGCTTTGATAAACGAGTAAATACAGCAGTAGAGATGTAAACATGGCGGAACACACACACACACACAAATATATATTTATAACAAGATGGCGGAATTAAAGTGTGATTGTAATACAGGGAGCTGAACAGCAGCCATCAGTAAAAAGGAGGAGATTTGAGGCAAAATGGAGTCAGAAGTTGGAGATGTGGATCTGTCCTCCAATGAGTTTTCACCTGAGAAAGGTTTGAGAGACACACACACACACACACACACACACACACACACACACAGAGTAAGTCAGCATTAAGATGTGTAAAGTGTTGTGTGTGTGTGTGTGTGTGTGTGTGTGTGTGTGTGTGTGTGTGTGTGGAAGCAGATGTGTGTGTCATCCGCGAGCCTCAGCATCTGGAGGACATGGTGTTAGTGAGTCAGGAGTGTGTAGAGAAACTGAGTGAAGGGCTGATCTCACACTACCTCCCAGATCTACAGCGCTCCAGAGATACACTGCAGGAACTCACGTAACACACACACACACACACACACACACATACATACACACACACACACACACACACAGATGAGCGAGGGCAGATTTGAACCTGCTGCTGATATTCTTCATCTCTCTGTTAGACAAAATCAGGACATACTGCTCGACACCCTGGAACAGGAAATCACCAAGTTTAGAGAGTGTAACTCCATGATCCATCTCAACACGCTGGTGAGTCTCTGTACACACACACACACACACACACTCTCATTGTTTGTTCACACACATCCATGAAAGAACGTGTCTCTGGGTGTGTGCGTGTGTGTGTAGTTCACAGAGGCTAAAGTGTATCACAGTAAGCTGGTGAACATACGCAGGGAGATGATCAGCCTGCATGACAGAACGTCCAAACTGAAGGTCAGACACTGATACACACACAAAAGTCACTGTGTGACTTTTGGAGAATTGAAAAAATCTGTGGAACTCTTTAATCTCACACTTTGTTGCTATTTGTTGTACCTTTTTCTCTTTGTGTGTGTGTGTGTGTGTGTGTGTGTGTGTGTGTGTGTGTGTGTGTAGAAGCGTGCTCTGAAGCTGCAGCAACAGAAACAGAAGGAGGCTCTGGAGCGAGAGCAGCAGAGAGAGAGAGAGCTGGAGAGAGAGAGACAACTCATCGCCAAACCAGCCAAACGCACTTGAACACACACACACACACACACACACACACACACAGGACTTGTCAGTATTTTAATTGAAGTGAAAGTGTTTGATGGGTTTGGGGATGGGTCTGACATGAGCGTGAGGCCTGAACCCTCGTATGTATGGTGGAGTTCTCATGACGGTTTTTCCCGGTTCACTTCTTTATTAACAGAACAGTCTGTGTGTTCTTTCTCTATCAGATCAGACTAATGGGTTAAACACAGCCTGCAGCTTTCAACACTTCAACATCTACTTCTGCACACTGCAGTAAAATCATGCAGGGGGAGGGGTTCAGGGCAGGGGCAGGGGTTCAGGGCAGGGGCAGGGGGAAGAGTTATGGGAAGGGGGAGGAGTTCAGGGCAGGGGGAAGGGTTTGTGGCAAAGCCTCAGTGTGTAATGCGGAAAGGAGCAGAACTCTGTCCACTAGATGGAGTCAGAGATCTAATTTTACACAAACCCTTTCCATTAATGAGTCTCACATTTATTTATAACTCATGTAATTATATTTATGTATCATTTTTGTTGTGATTTTCAGCACGTCATGTCTTTGTCTAAACATTTATATTAGGTGAAAAAACAACTTTTCATAAATGATTTTGCTTTGAAACCACTCTAAAATGTAATGCTGTAAATAATAAAAGAGCAAAACATCACTTGTAAAAGAAATCACTAAATAATTCTTTACGTGAAATTATAAATAGTTTTCACTTCTGTTCATTTGAGCTGCAGTAAGAATGATTATTGATCCTGTACATCACTTCCTGTTCAGTCCCAAATGTCAAGTCTATAAATTTATACAATAACAATCATGTATTTGAAAGAATTTGATGTTTTGTTTTATACCACATGATATTGTGCTATAATTACTGTAACAGTGTTTATAGCGGAAGAGAGAGAATAAAGAGACTGCTGAGGGGACGAGTGTTTATAGCTGAAGAGAGAGAGAATAAAGAGAGACTGCTGAGGGGACGAGTGTTTATAGCTGAAGAGAGAGAATAAAGAGAGACTGCTGAGGGGACGAGTGTTTATAGCTGAAGAGAGAGAATAAAGAGAGACTGCTGAGGGGACGAGTGTTTATAGCGGAAGAGAGAGAATAAAGAGAGACTGCTGAGGGGACGAGTGTTTATAGCTGAAGAGAGAGAATAAAGAGAGACTGCTGAGGGGACGAGTGTTTATAGCGGAAGAGAGAGAATAAAGAGAGACTGCTGAGGGGACGAGTGTTTATAGCTGAAGAGAGAGAGAGAGAGAATAAAGAGAGGCTGCTGAGGGGACGAGTGTTTATAGCTGAAGAGAGAGAATAAAGAGAGACTGCTGAGGGGACGAGTGTTTATAGCTGAAGAGAGAGAATAAAGAGAGACTGCTGAGAGGATAAGTGTTTATAGCTGAAGAGAGAGAATAAAGAGAGACTACTGAGAGGATGAGTGTTTATAGATGAAGAGAGAGAATAAAGAGAGTCTGCTGAGGGGACGAGTGTTTATAGCTGAAGAGAGAGAATAAAGAGAGACTGCTGAGGGGACGATTGCTTTTTAGCTGAAGAGAGAGAGAATAAAGAGTCTGCTGAGGGGACGAGTGTTTATAGCTGAAGAGAGAGAATAAAGAGAGACTGCTGAGGGGACGAGTGTTTTTAGCTGAAGAGAGTGAGAGAATAAAGAGAAACTGCTGAGCGGATGAATGTTTATAGCTGAAGAGAGAGAGAATAAAGAGAGACTGCTGAGGGGATGAATGTTTATAGCTAAAGAGAGAGAATAAAGAGAGACTGCTGAGGGGACGAGTGTTTATGACTGAAGAGAAAGAGAATAAAGAGACTGCTGAGTGGATGAGTGTTTATAGCTGAAGAGAGAGAATAAAGAGAGACTGCTGAGGGGATGAGTGTTTATAGCTGAAGAGAGAGAATAAAGAGAGACTGCTGAGGGGACGAGTGTTTATAGCTGAAGAGAGAATAAAGAGAGACTGCTGAGGGGACGAGTGTTTATAGCTGAAGAGAGAGAATAAAGAGAGACTGCTGAGGGGATGAGTGTTTATAGCTGAAGAGAGAGAATAAAGAGAGACTGCTGAGGGACGAGTGTTTATAGCTGAAGAGAGAGAATAAAGAGAGACTGCTGAGGGGACGAGTGTTTATAGCTGAAGAGAGAGAATAAAGAGAGACTGCTGAGGGGATGAGTGTTTATAGCTGAAGAGAGAGAATAAAGAGAGACTGCTGAGGGACGAGTGTTTATAGCTGAAGAGAGAGAATAAAGAGAGACTGCTGAGAGGATAAGTGTTTATAGCTGAAGAGAGAGAATAAAGAGAGACTGCTGAGAGGACGAGTGTTTATAGCTGAAGAGAGAGAATAAAGAGAGACTGCTGAGGGGACGATTGCTTTTTAGCTGAAGAGAGAGAGAATAAAGAGAGACTGCTGAGGGGACGAGTGTTTATAGCTGAAGAGAGAGAATAAAGAGAGACTGCTGAGGGGATGAGTGTTTATGACTGAAGAGAAAGAGAATAAAGAGAGACTGCTGAGGGGATGAGTGTTTATAGCCGAAGAGAGAGAGAGAATAAAGAGAGCCTGCTGAGGGGACGAGTGTTTATAGCCGAAGAGAGAGAGAGAATAAAGAGAGACTGCTGAGGGGACGAGTGTTTATAGCTGAAGAGAGAGAATAAAGAGAGACTGCTGAGAGGATGAGTGTTTATAGCTGAAGAGAGAGAGAGAATAAAGAGAGACTGCTGAGCATATGAGTATTTATAGCTGAAGAGAGAGAATAAAGAGAGACTGCTGAGGGGACGAGTGTTTATAGCTGAAGAGAGAGAATAAAGAGAGACTGCTGAGGGGACGAGTGTTTATGACTGAAGAGAAAGAGAATAAAGAGAGACTGCTGAGTGGATGAGTGTTTATAGCTGAAGAGAGAGAATAAAGAGAGACTGCTGAGGGACGAGTGTTTATAGCTGAAGAGAGAGAATAAAGAGAGACTGCTGAGAGGATAAGTGTTTATAGCTGAAGAGAGAGAATAAAGAGAGACTACTGAGAGGATGAGTGTTTATAGATGAAGAGAGAGAATAAAGAGAGTCTGCTGAGGGGACGAGTGTTTATAGCTGAAGAGAGAGAATAAAGAGAGACTGCTGAGGGGACGATTGCTTTTTAGCTGAAGAGAGAGAGAGAATAAAGAGTCTGCTGAGGGGACGAGTGTTTATAGCTGAAGAGAGAGAATAAAGAGAGACTGCTGAGGGGACGATTGCTTTTTAGCTGAAGAGAGAGAGAGAATAAAGAGAGACTGCTGAGGGGACGAGTGTTTTTAGCTGAAGAGAGTGAGAGAATAAAGAGAAACTGCTGAGCGGATGAATGTTTATAGCTGAAGAGAGAGAGAATAAAGAGAGACTGCTGAGGGGATGAATGTTTATAGCTAAAGAGAGAGAATAAAGAGAGACTGCTGAGGGGACGAGTGTTTATGACTGAAGAGAAAGAGAATAAAGAGACTGCTGAGTGGATGAGTGTTTATAGCTGAAGAGAGAGAATAAAGAGAGACTGCTGAGGGGATGAGTGTTTATAGCTGAAGAGAGAGAATAAAGAGAGACTGCTGAGGGGACGAGTGTTTATAGCTGAAGAGAGAATAAAGAGAGACTGCTGAGGGGACGAGTGTTTATAGCTGAAGAGAGAGAATAAAGAGAGACTGCTGAGGGGATGAGTGTTTATAGCTGAAGAGAGAGAATAAAGAGAGACTGCTGAGGGACGAGTGTTTATAGCTGAAGAGAGAGAATAAAGAGAGACTGCTGAGGGGACGAGTGTTTATAGCTGAAGAGAGAGAATAAAGAGAGACTGCTGAGGGGATGAGTGTTTATAGCTGAAGAGAGAGAATAAAGAGAGACTGCTGAGGGACGAGTGTTTATAGCTGAAGAGAGAGAATAAAGAGAGACTGCTGAGAGGATAAGTGTTTATAGCTGAAGAGAGAGAATAAAGAGAGACTGCTGAGAGGACGAGTGTTTATAGCTGAAGAGAGAGAATAAAGAGAGACTGCTGAGGGGACGATTGCTTTTTAGCTGAAGAGAGAGAGAATAAAGAGAGACTGCTGAGGGGACGAGTGTTTATAGCTGAAGAGAGAGAATAAAGAGAGACTGCTGAGGGGATGAGTGTTTATGACTGAAGAGAAAGAGAATAAAGAGAGACTGCTGAGGGGATGAGTGTTTATAGCCGAAGAGAGAGAGAGAATAAAGAGAGCCTGCTGAGGGGACGAGTGTTTATAGCCGAAGAGAGAGAGAGAATAAAGAGAGACTGCTGAGGGGACGAGTGTTTATAGCTGAAGAGAGAGAATAAAGAGAGACTGCTGAGAGGATGAGTGTTTATAGCTGAAGATAGAGAGAGAATAAAGAGAGACTGCTGAGCATATGAGTATTTATAGCTGAAGAGAGAGAATAAAGAGAGACTGCTGAGGGGACGAGTGTTTATAGCTGAAGAGAGAGAATAAAGAGAGACTGCTGAGGGGACGAGTGTTTATGACTGAAGAGAAAGAGAATAAAGAGAGACTGCTGAGTGGATGAGTGTTTATAGCTGAAGAGAGAGAATAAAGAGAGACTGCTGAGGGACGAGTGTTTATAGCTGAAGAGAGAGAATAAAGAGAGACTGCTGAGAGGATAAGTGTTTATAGCTGAAGAGAGAGAATAAAGAGAGACTGCTGAGAGGACGAGTGTTTATAGATGAAGAGAGAGAATAAATAGAGTCTGCTGAGGGGACGAGTGTTTATAGCTGAAGAGAGAGAATAAAGAGAGACTGCTGAGGGGACGATTGCTTTTTAGCTGAAGAGAGAGAGAATAAAGAGAGACTGCTGAGGGGACGAGTGTTTTTAGCTGAAGAGAGAGAGAGAATAAAGAGAAACTGCTGAGCGGATGAGTGTTTATAGCTGAAGAGACAGAGAATAAAGAGAGACTGCTGAGGGGAAGAGTGTTTATAGCTGAAGAGAGAGAATAAAGAGAGACTGCTGAGGGGACGAATGCTTTTTAGCTGAAGAGAGAGAGAGAATAAAGAGAGACTGCTGAGGGGACGAGTGTTTATAGCTGAAGAGAGAGAATAAAGAGAGACTGCTGAGGGGACGATTGCTTTTTAGCTGAAGAGAGAGAGAGAATAAAGAGAGACTGCTGAGGGGACGAGTGTTTATAGATGAAGAGAGAGAATAAAGAGAGACTGCTGAGGGGACGAGTGTTTATAGCTGAAGAGAGAGAGAGAGAGAATAAAGAGAGGCTGCTGAGGGGACGAGTGTTTATAGCTGAAGAGAGAGAATAAAGAGAGACTGCTGAGGGGACGAGTGTTTATAGCTGAAGAGAGAGAATAAAGAGAGACTGCTGAGGGGACGAGTGTTTATAGCTGAAGAGAGAGAATAAAGAGAGACTGCTGAGAGGATAAGTGTTTATAGCTGAAGAGAGAGAATAAAGAGAGACTACTGAGAGGATGAGTGTTTATAGATGAAGAGAGAGAATAAAGAGAGTCTGCTGAGGGGACGAGTGTTTATAGCTGAAGAGAGAGAATAAAGAGAGACTGCTGAGGGGACGATTGCTTTTTAGCTGAAGAGAGAGAGAGAATAAAGAGAGACTGCTGAGGGGACGAGTGTTTATAGCTGAAGAGAGAGAATAAAGAGAGACTGCTGAGGGGACGATTGCTTTTTAGCTGAAGAGAGAGAGAGAATAAAGAGAGACTGCTGAGGGGACGAGTGTTTTTAGCTGAAGAGAGTGAGAGAATAAAGAGAAACTGCTGAGCGGATGAATGTTTATAGCTGAAGAGAGAGAGAATAAAGAGAGACTGCTGAGGGGATGAATGTTTATAGCTAAAGAGAGAGAATAAAGAGAGACTGCTGAGGGGACGAGTGTTTATGACTGAAGAGAAAGAGAATAAAGAGACTGCTGAGTGGATGAGTGTTTATAGCTGAAGAGAGAGAATAAAGAGAGACTGCTGAGGGGATGAGTGTTTATAGCTGAAGAGAGAGAATAAAGAGAGACTGCTGAGGGGACGAGTGTTTATAGCTGAAGAGAGAATAAAGAGAGACTGCTGAGGGGACGAGTGTTTATAGCTGAAGAGAGAGAATAAAGAGAGACTGCTGAGGGGATGAGTGTTTATAGCTGAAGAGAGAGAATAAAGAGAGACTGCTGAGGGACGAGTGTTTATAGCTGAAGAGAGAGAATAAAGAGAGACTGCTGAGAGGATAAGTGTTTATAGCTGAAGAGAGAGAATAAAGAGAGACTGCTGAGAGGACGAGTGTTTATAGATGAAGAGAGAGAATAAATAGAGTCTGCTGAGGGGACGAGTGTTTATAGCTGAAGAGAGAGAATAAAGAGAGACTGCTGAGGGGACGATTGCTTTTTAGCTGAAGAGAGAGAGAATAAAGAGAGACTGCTGAGGGGACGAGTGTTTATAGCTGAAGAGAGAGAGAGAATAAAGAGAAACTGCTGAGCGGATGAGTGTTTATAGCTGAAGAGAGAGAGAATAAAGAGAGACTGCTGAGGGGACGAGTGTTTATAGCTGAAGAGAGAGAATAAAGAGAGACTGCTGAGGGGATGAATGTTTATAGCTGAAGAGAGAGAATAAAGAGAGACTGCTGAGGGGACGATTGCTTTTTAGCTGAAGAGAGAGAGAGAATAAAGAGAGACTGCTGAGGGACGAGTGTTTATAGCTGAAGAGAGAGAATAAAGAGAGACTGCTGAGAGGATAAGTGTTTATAGCTGAAGAGAGAGAATAAAGAGAGACTGCTGAGAGGACGAGTGTTTATAGATGAAGAGAGAGAATAAATAGAGTCTGCTGAGGGGACGAGTGTTTATAGCTGAAGAGAGAGAATAAAGAGAGACTGCTGAGGGGACGATTGCTTTTTAGCTGAAGAGAGAGAGAATAAAGAGAGACTGCTGAGGGGACGAGTGTTTATAGCTGAAGAGAGAGAGAGAATAAAGAGAAACTGCTGAGCGGATGAGTGTTTATAGCTGAAGAGAGAGAGAATAAAGAGAGACTGCTGAGGGGACGAGTGTTTATAGCTGAAGAGAGAGAATAAAGAGAGACTGCTGAGGGGATGAATGTTTATAGCTGAAGAGAGAGAATAAAGAGAGACTGCTGAGGGGACGAGTGTTTATAGCTGAAGAGAGAGAATAAAGAGAGACTGCTGAGG
The DNA here is from genome assembly GCA_033459395.1 of Hemibagrus guttatus. Lineage (NCBI taxonomy): Eukaryota > Metazoa > Chordata > Actinopteri > Siluriformes > Bagridae > Hemibagrus > Hemibagrus guttatus. The sequence continues at coordinate 711,184 of JAUCMX010000004.1, forward strand.
GGACGAGTGTTTTTAGCTGAAGAGAGTGAGAGAATAAAGAGAAACTGCTGAGCGGATGAATGTTTATAGCTGAAGAGAGAGAGAATAAAGAGAGACTGCTGAGGGGATGAATGTTTATAGCTGAAGAGAGAGAATAAAGAGAGACTGCTGAGGGGACGAGTGTTTATAGCTGAAGAGAAAGAGAATAAAGAGACTGCTGAGTGGATGAGTGTTTATAGCTGAAGAGAGAGAATAAAGAGAGACTGCTGAGGGAATGAGTGTTTATAGCTGAAGAGAGAGAATAAAGAGAGACTGCTGAGGGGACGAGTGTTTATAGCTGAAGAGAGAATAAAGAGAGACTGCTGAGGGGACGAGTGTTTATAGCTGAAGAGAGAGAATAAAGAGAGACTGCTGAGGGGATGAGTGTTTATAGCTGAAGAGAGAGAATAAAGAGAGACTGCTGAGGGACGAGTGTTTATAGCTGAAGAGAGAGAATAAAGAGAGACTGCTGAGAGGATAAGTGTTTATAGCTGAAGAGAGAGAATAAAGAGAGACTGCTGAGAGGACGAGTGTTTATAGCTGAAGAGAGAGAATAAAGAGAGACTGCTGAGGGGACGATTGCTTTTTAGCTGAAGAGAGAGAGAATAAAGAGAGACTGCTGAGGGGACGAGTGTTTTTAGCTGAAGAGAGAGAGAGAATAAAGAGAAACTGCTGAGCGGATGAGTGTTTATAGCTGAAGAGAGAGAGAATAAAGAGAGACTGCTGAGGGGACGAGTGTTTATAGCTGAAGAGAGAGAATAAAGAGAGACTGCTGAGGGGATGAGTGTTTATGACTGAAGAGAAAGAGAATAAAGAGAGACTGCTGAGGGGATGAGTGTTTATAGCCGAAGAGAGAGAGAGAATAAAGAGAGCCTGCTGAGGGGACGAGTATTTATAGCCGAAGAGAGAGAGAGAATAAAGAGAGACTGCTGAGGGGACGAGTGTTTATAGCTGAAGAGAGAGAATAAAGAGAGACTGCTGAGAGGATGAGTGTTTATAGCTGAAGAGAGAGAGAGAATAAAGAGAAACTGCTGAGCGGATGAATGTTTATAGCTGAAGAGAGAGAGAATAAAGAGAGACTGCTGAGGGGATGAATGTTTATAGCTAAAGAGAGAGAATAAAGAGAGACTGCTGAGGGGACGAGTGTTTATAGCTGAAGAGAGAGAATAAAGAGAGACTGCTGAGGGGACGATTGCTTTTTAGCTGAAGAGAGAGAGAGAATAAAGAGAGACTGCTGAGGGGACGAGTGTTTATAGCTGAAGAGAGAGAATAAAGAGAGACTGCTGAGGGGACGATTGCTTTTTAGCTGAAGAGAGAGAGAGAATAAAGAGAGACTGCTGAGGGGACGAGTGTTTTTAGCTGAAGAGAGTGAGAGAATAAAGAGAAACTGCTGAGCGGATGAATGTTTATAGCTGAAGAGAGAGAGAATAAAGAGAGACTGCTGAGGGGATGAATGTTTATAGCTAAAGAGAGAGAATAAAGAGAGACTGCTGAGGGGACGAGTGTTTATGACTGAAGAGAAAGAGAATAAAGAGACTGCTGAGTGGATGAGTGTTTATAGCTGAAGAGAGAGAATAAAGAGAGACTGCTGAGGGGATGAGTGTTTATAGCTGAAGAGAGAGAATAAAGAGAGACTGCTGAGGGGACGAGTGTTTATAGCTGAAGAGAGAATAAAGAGAGACTGCTGAGGGGACGAGTGTTTATAGCTGAAGAGAGAGAATAAAGAGAGACTGCTGAGGGGATGAGTGTTTATAGCTGAAGAGAGAGAATAAAGAGAGACTGCTGAGGGACGAGTGTTTATAGCTGAAGAGAGAGAATAAAGAGAGACTGCTGAGAGGATAAGTGTTTATAGCTGAAGAGAGAGAATAAAGAGAGACTGCTGAGAGGACGAGTGTTTATAGATGAAGAGAGAGAATAAATAGAGTCTGCTGAGGGGACGAGTGTTTATAGCTGAAGAGAGAGAATAAAGAGAGACTGCTGAGGGGACGATTGCTTTTTAGCTGAAGAGAGAGAGAATAAAGAGAGACTGCTGAGGGGACGAGTGTTTATAGCTGAAGAGAGAGAGAGAATAAAGAGAAACTGCTGAGCGGATGAGTGTTTATAGCTGAAGAGAGAGAGAATAAAGAGAGACTGCTGAGGGGACGAGTGTTTATAGCTGAAGAGAGAGAATAAAGAGAGACTGCTGAGGGGATGAATGTTTATAGCTGAAGAGAGAGAATAAAGAGAGACTGCTGAGGGGACGATTGCTTTTTAGCTGAAGAGAGAGAGAGAATAAAGAGAGACTGCTGAGGGACGAGTGTTTATAGCTGAAGAGAGAGAATAAAGAGAGACTGCTGAGAGGATAAGTGTTTATAGCTGAAGAGAGAGAATAAAGAGAGACTGCTGAGAGGACGAGTGTTTATAGATGAAGAGAGAGAATAAATAGAGTCTGCTGAGGGGACGAGTGTTTATAGCTGAAGAGAGAGAATAAAGAGAGACTGCTGAGGGGACGATTGCTTTTTAGCTGAAGAGAGAGAGAATAAAGAGAGACTGCTGAGGGGACGAGTGTTTATAGCTGAAGAGAGAGAGAGAATAAAGAGAAACTGCTGAGCGGATGAGTGTTTATAGCTGAAGAGAGAGAGAATAAAGAGAGACTGCTGAGGGGACGAGTGTTTATAGCTGAAGAGAGAGAATAAAGAGAGACTGCTGAGGGGATGAATGTTTATAGCTGAAGAGAGAGAATAAAGAGAGACTGCTGAGGGGACGAGTGTTTATAGCTGAAGAGAGAGAATAAAGAGAGACTGCTGAGGGGACGAGTGTTTTTAGCTGAAGAGAGTGAGAGAATAAAGAGAAACTGCTGAGCGGATGAATGTTTATAGCTGAAGAGAGAGAGAATAAAGAGAGACTGCTGAGGGGATGAATGTTTATAGCTGAAGAGAGAGAATAAAGAGAGACTGCTGAGGGGACGAGTGTTTATAGCTGAAGAGAAAGAGAATAAAGAGACTGCTGAGTGGATGAGTGTTTATAGCTGAAGAGAGAGAATAAAGAGAGACTGCTGAGGGAATGAGTGTTTATAGCTGAAGAGAGAGAATAAAGAGAGACTGCTGAGGGGACGAGTGTTTATAGCTGAAGAGAGAATAAAGAGAGACTGCTGAGGGGACGAGTGTTTATAGCTGAAGAGAGAGAATAAAGAGAGACTGCTGAGGGGATGAGTGTTTATAGCTGAAGAGAGAGAATAAAGAGAGACTGCTGAGGGACGAGTGTTTATAGCTGAAGAGAGAGAATAAAGAGAGACTGCTGAGAGGATAAGTGTTTATAGCTGAAGAGAGAGAATAAAGAGAGACTGCTGAGAGGACGAGTGTTTATAGCTGAAGAGAGAGAATAAAGAGAGACTGCTGAGGGGACGATTGCTTTTTAGCTGAAGAGAGAGAGAATAAAGAGAGACTGCTGAGGGGACGAGTGTTTTTAGCTGAAGAGAGAGAGAGAATAAAGAGAAACTGCTGAGCGGATGAGTGTTTATAGCTGAAGAGAGAGAGAATAAAGAGAGACTGCTGAGGGGACGAGTGTTTATAGCTGAAGAGAGAGAATAAAGAGAGACTGCTGAGGGGATGAGTGTTTATGACTGAAGAGAAAGAGAATAAAGAGAGACTGCTGAGGGGATGAGTGTTTATAGCCGAAGAGAGAGAGAGAATAAAGAGAGCCTGCTGAGGGGACGAGTGTTTATAGCCGAAGAGGGAGAGAGAATAAAGAGAGACTGCTGAGGGGACGAGTGTTTATAGCTGAAGAGAGAGAATAAAGAGAGACTGCTGAGAGGATGAGTGTTTATAGCTGAAGAGAGAGAGAGAATAAAGAGAGACTGCTGAGCATATGAGTATTTATAGCTGAAGAGAGAGAATAAAGAGAGACTGCTGAGGGGACGAGTGTTTATAGCTGAAGAGAGAGAATAAAGAGAGACTGCTGAGGGGACGAGTGTTTATGACTGAAGAGAAAGAGAATAAAGAGAGACTGCTGAGTGGATGAGTGTTTATAGCTGAAGAGAGAGAATAAAGAGAGACTGCTGAGGGACGAGTGTTTATAGCTGAAGAGAGAGAATAAAGAGAGACTGCTGAGAGGACGAGTGTTTATAGATGAAGAGAGAGAATAAATAGAGTCTGCTGAGGGGACGAGTGTTTATAGCTGAAGAGAGAGAATAAAGAGAGACTGCTGAGGGGACGAGTGTTTTTAGCTGAAGAGAGAGAGAGAATAAAGAGAAACTGCTGAGCGGATGAGTGTTTATAGCTGAAGAGAGAGAGAATAAAGAGAGACTGCTGAGGGGACGAGTGTTTATAGCTGAAGAGAGAGAATAAAGAGAGACTGCTGAGGGGACGAGTGTTTATAGCTGAAGAGAGAGAATAAAGAGAGACTGCTGAGGGGACGATTGCTTTTTAGCTGAAGAGAGAGAGAATAAAGAGAGACTGCTGAGGGGACGAGTGTTTATAGCTGAAGAGAGAGAATAAAGAGAGACTGCTGAGGGGACGATTGCTTTTTAGCTGAAGAGAGAGAGAGAATAAAGAGAGACTGCTGAGGGGACGAGTGTTTATAGCTGAAGAGAGAGAATAAAGAGAAACTGCTGAGCGGATGAGTGTTTATAGCTGAAGAGAGAGAGAATAAAGAGAGACTGCTGAGGGGACGAGTGTTTATAGCTGAAGAGAGAGAATAAAGAGAGACTGCTGAGGGGACGAGTGTTTATAGCTGAAGAGAGAGAATAAAGAGAGACTGCTGAGGGGACGATTGCTTTTTAGCTGAAGAGAGAGAGAATAAAGAGAGACTGCTGAGGGGACGAGTGTTTATAGCTGAAGAGAGAGAATAAAGAGAGACTGCTGAGGGGACGATTGCTTTTTAGCTGAAGAGAGAGAGAGAATAAAGAGAGACTGCTGAGGGGACGAGTGTTTTTAGCTGAAGAGAGAGAATAAAGAGAGACTGCTGAGGGGACGATTGCTTTTTAGCTGAAGAGAGAGAGAGAATAAAGAGAGACTGCTGAGGGGACGAGTGTTTTTAGCTGAAGAGAGTGAGAGAATAAAGAGAAACTGCTGAGCGGATGAATGTTTATAGCTGAAGAGAGAGAGAATAAAGAGAGACTGCTGAGGGGACGAGTGTTTATAGCTGAAGAGAGAGAGAATAAAGAGAGACTGCTGAGGGGACTAGTGTTTATAGCTGAAGAGAGAATAAAGAGAGACTGCTGAGGGGACGAGTGTTTATAGCTGAAGAGAGAGAATAAAGAGAGACTGCTGAGGGGACGAGTGTTTATAGCTGAAGAGAGAGAATAAAGAGAGACTGCTGAGGGGATGAGTGTTTATAGCTGAAGAGAGAGAGAGAGAATAAAGAGAGACTGCTGAGGGGACGAGTGTTTATAGCTGAAGAGAGAGAGAGAGAATAAAGAGAGACTGCTGAGGGGACGAGTGTTTATAGCTGATAGAACAGAAGAGAGAACAGGAAGTGACTCGTTTCAGGAATGTAGCGATAAAAGGATAAAAGTATTACGTGTGTTGCTGCAGTAAAAGAGGAACTGAGATGTCCTGTAGAGGACCAGCAGGAGGCGCTGTGCTACAACTGACTCCATTATCATTAGTAGTAGTAGTATTACTACAGAACATGTACATTCTTGTACAGAGCTGTGTTTAGTAATAAATACCTCACTTTATACATTTTGCTCATGATGATATGTTTATTGAAATCTTTTGCTAATTTTCTTGTGGACACATCTACGCTGGAGAAGGAGGAAGTAGGATGTTGTTAAACACTTAAACACTTCCTGTCCTCAGACTTCAGAGGAACGCCACATCCTCAGGGTGTGAGATCTCAAAGCCATGAGCTTCAACACGGAGAATCAACCAATCAGAGCTGGGAGCTCCGGAGTGTGACCTTCACTGGCCAAAAAACACTGGCTTAATAATGTACTGTGTGTGTGTGTGTGTGTGTGTGTGTGTGTGTGTGTGTGTGTGTTAATATAGAGTGACGTTTCAGGCCTGAAAGGGAACAAACAGGAAACACATCATCACACACACGCTGTATAAACGACCTAAACATCGCTTTCAGATACGTTATCCAGTTTTTTCCCCATGGTGTTAAACACTCACACACACACACACACACACACACACACACACACACACACACACACACCCTGAATAACACACCCCGCCACAGTGCATCGTGGTGATGAGGCAGACACTCAGTAAATATCTGCTGCCACTTCAGCCCTGATTCTGCTCTTAACACTTCACTCAGCACGTAGCAGGTGTTTATTTCACACACACACACACACACACACACACACACACACTGAGCATTAAAGACAGCCTGAGTCCAGCGGCACTCATCATCATCCTCACACACTACACACTGTGACACCCAGGAAGTGTGTATCAGCTAACTGTGTCTACACAGGTTAAAGCTGACCTGAAGCTCCACCCACCTCTACTAACACCAATAGTGTGTGTGTGTGTGTGTGTGTGTGTGTGTGTCTCACATTGTTGTACTTGCGTGTATCATACACTTGTATCTATTGTGTAAATGTATATGTAGTAGTCCATGGGGTAATTTTGGTGATTGTGTATTTGTGTGTATGTTGTGTAAATGTGTTGTATTGTGTAATTGTGTACTGTGAGTGTTATACAGTTATGTATTATGAAGATGTTCTTTGTTTTGTTTACATTATATATTGTGTAGCTGTGTGTATTGTGTGCATTTTGTGCAGTTGTGTACACTTGCATTGTGTGCAGTTGTGTATTGTGTATTTCTGTTCAGGATGAAATCAAAATAGAATGTAAGCACACATTGCAGATGTGTGCAGATGTTTGTGTGATGTGCAGCAGGTCGAGGTTGTGGGTGTAGTTTCAGACGAGTCCAGGTTCTAGTCTTATGTGAGGTCTGAATGTCCTACAGGAAGAAGCTGCTCCTTGTCCTCTCTCTGCTGGTCTTCAGTGGGCAGAAGCCTTTCTCTGACCACATGAGAGAGAGAAGTCAGAGTCCATATGGTTGTTCTTCACTATGTTCCTGGCCTTGTTCCAGCACCACATGCTGTAGATGGACACTGAGCTGATCGCACCACCCTATGGAGAGCCGCCTGTCCTGCTCGGTGCTGCTCCCAAACCAGGCTGTGATGCTTCCTGTCAGGATGCTGTCGATGGTGCAAGTGTAGAAGTTCCTTAGCAGTCCTATCTAAGGTGGGAAAGACCCTGAGGCTCCTTCCTCACCAGGGTGTTGATGTGACAGGGCCATGACAAGCCCTGCGTGATATGAACCCTGAGGTATCTGAAACGGTCCATTCAACTGGGGTCCAGTTGATCGTGAGCACTGACACTGAAGTCCATCCTGCTGAACTCCTCTCTGCTGCTGAGGTTCAGGTTCTTCTCCTGGCTCCAGTTCTCCAGGATTGTGTTTGTGCACCATGCATCTGTGTAATTATCTGACACACATAGCAGTTATTATACAGTAGTATTATCGAACCCTGATGTGTGTGTGTGTGTGTGTGTGTGTGTGTGTGTTAGCTCCTGCATGAGGTGTTTCAGTAAAGTTCTCAGACACTCGGCCTTGAGACACGGTGCCGTGTCCTGATGTGATAAATAATTTAGACTTGAGGAAGTGCGCACTACATCTAGTGAAAGTCACACACTCGGGCTTCAGGATCAAACCCCGGCTCTGAGCTGACAACTCAAAAACACCAGTGTGTGTTACACCACTTTTTGTCCTTGTCAATCACATATGGTGTGTGTGTGTGTGTGTGTGTGTGTGTGTGTGAGTGAGACTGCAGGGATACACTGTCACACAGCATTAACGTCCCACAGAGACACGCTGTGCCCTTAACATAACAAAAAAAGAGGGATCAATTATTAAAGATGAAGATCAGATATAATCAGAGAAGAGACAGAGAACAGTGAGAGGATCATCACACACACACACACACACACACACACACACACACACACACACACACACAGTATTGTTTTCTGTAGGTGTGTATTGTATCATTGTGTGTCACTGTTTTTCTGTAGGTGTGTGTCGTGTAAGAGCAGTTGTGTTTTGTCTAGTTGTGTGTAAATATTTAGATGTGAAATAATGAAAACATCTCAACAATTTCACACAGCTGCACAATCCTTGTGTTCTTTAACAAAATCATTAACATTCAGTTCTCTTCAGAACCTGCTGAGGTTCTCTCAGGAGATCACAACCACTGACCTCAAACTCAACTTTTTTCTTTTTACAGTAAGATTCAGATTCAACACTCATAATCCTCACCTCCTCACAGCAACACAGAACCTCATCCTCACAGCTCCTGCAGTGTTCTGTTTTGAGGAGTCAGGTGATCTTACCGGTTCTGCACATACAGCATCTCTTTACAATCAGGTCCACAGAGAACCTTCATTTCTCAGACAGAACCCAGACAGGAACCCAGTAGTTCTCTACATGTCAGTTTTCACAGGGATTGACTTGAGTAGTGTGTTCTGGTTTTCAGAATATTCTTGTTTTATTGTTTGTAATGTAACAGTTTAACACTCTGTCTACACCCATCAGCCATAACATTATGACCTAATATTGTGTTGGTCCATCTTCTGCTGCCAAAACAGCCCTGACCCGTCGAGGCATGGACTCCACTAAATCCCTGAAGGAGTGCTGTGGGATCTGGCACCAAGATGTTAGCAGCAGATCCTTTAAGTCCTGTAAGTTGTGAGGTTATGGCCTCCATGGATCGGACTTGTTTGTCCAGTACATCCCACAGATGCTGGATTGGATTGAGATCTGGGGAATTTGGAGGCGGAGTCAACACCTCAAACTGGTTGTTGTGGTCATCAAACCATTCCTGAAGCATTTCTGCTTTGTGGCACGGCGCATTATCCTGCTGAAAGAGGACACAGCCATCAGGGAATAGTGTTTCCATGAAAGGGTGTACATGGTCTGCAGTAATGCTTAGGTAGGTGCTACGTGTCACAGTAACATCCACATGGAGGGCAGGACCCAAGGTTTCCCAGCAGAACATTGACCAAAGCAGGACAATGACTCCGGCCGGTTCGCCTTCTTCCCATAGTGCATCCTGGTGCCATGTGTTCCCCAGGTAAGCGACAACAGCTGCAGTTTTGGAGATGCTCTGATCCAGTGGTCTAGCAATCAGAATTAGGTCCTTGTCAAACTCGCTCAAATCCTTACGCTTGTCCATTTTTCTTGCTTCTAACATCAACTTTGAGGACAAAAGGTTCACTTGCTGCCTAATATATCCCACCCACTAACAGGTGCCATGATGAGGAGATACTCAGTCTTATTCACTTCACCTGGCACTGCTCAGAGTGTTATACCTGATCGGTATGTATATCACAAACATTATAACAGAGTAACACTAACACTCTCATACTGTAACAGAGTAACACTCTCATACTGTAAAAGTGTAACACTCTCAATGTAACAGTGTAACACTCTCACTCTCATAGTGTAAAAGTGTAACACTCTCACTCTCATACTGTAACAGAGTAACATTCTCATACTGTAACAGAGTAACACTCTCATACTGTAACAGAGTAACACTCTCATACTGTAAAAGTGTAACACTCTCAATGTAACAGTGTAACACTCTCACTCTCATACTGTAAAAGTGTAACACTCTCACTCTCATACTGTAACAGAGTAATACTTTCATACTGTAACAGAGTAACAATCTCATACTGTAAAAGTGTAACACTAACACTGTCATACTGTAACAGTGTAACAATCTCATACTGTAAAAGTGAAACACTAACGCTGTCATACTGTAACAGTGTAACACTCTCATACTGAAACAGAGTAACACTCATATAATGTAACAGTGTAACACTCTCATACTGTAACAGTGCAACACTAACACACTCATACTGTAACAGTGTAACACTCTCATACTGTAACAGAGTAACACTAACACTCTCATACTGTGACAGTGTAACACTCTCATACTGGAACGGTGTAAAACACTCATACTGAAACAGAGTAACACTCTCATAATGTAACAGTGTAACACTCTCATACTGTAACAGTGTAACACTAACACTCTCATACTGTAACAGTGTAACACTCTCATACTGTAACAGAGTAACACTCTCATACTGTAACAGAGTAAAACTGTCATACTGTAACAGTGTAACACTCTCATACTGAAACAGAGTAACACTCTCATAATGTAACAGTGTAACACTCTCATACTGTAACAGAGTAACACTCTCATACTGTAACAGAGTAACACTCTCATAATGTAACAGAGTAACACTCTCATACTGTAACAGAGTAACACTCTCATAATGTAACAGTGTAACACTCTCATACTGTAACAGAGTAGCACTCTCATAATGTAACAGTGTAACACTCTCATAATGTAACAGAGTAACACTCTCATAATGTAACAGTGTAACACTCTCATACTGTAACAGAATAGCACTCTCTACTGTAACAGAGTAACACTAACACTCGCATACTGTAACAGTGTAACACTAACACTCTCATACTGTAACAGTGTAACACTCTCATACTGTAACAGTGTAACACTCATACTGTAACAGAGTAACACTAACACTCTCATACTGTAACAGTGTAACACTCTCATATTGTAACACTGTAACACTCTCATACTGTAACAGAGTAACACTCATACTGTAACAGAGTAACACTAACACTCTCATAATGTAACAGTGTAACACTCTCATACTGAAACAGTGTAACACTCTCATACTGAAACAGTGTAACACTAACACTCTCATACTGTAACAGTGTAACACTCTCATAATGTAACAGTGTAACACTCTCATACTGAAACAGTGTAACACTAACACTCTCATACTGTAAGAGTGTAACACTCTCATACTGTAACAGAGTAACACTAACACTCTCATACTGTAACAGTGTAACACTCTCATACTGTAACAGTGTAACACTCATACTGTAACAGAGTAAGACTAACACTCTCATACTGTAACAGTGAAACACTCTCATATTGTAACACTGTAACACTCTCATACTGTAACAGAGTAACACTCATACTGTAACAGAGTAACACTAACACTCTCATACTGTAACAGTGTAACACTCTCATGCTGTAACAGAATAACACTAACACTCTCATATTGTAACAGTGTAACACTCATACTGTAACAGAGTAACACTAACACTCTCGTACTGTAACAGTGTAACACTCTCATACTGAAACCAGAGTAACACTCTCATGCTGTAATAGAGTAACACTAACACTCTCATACTGTAACAGAGTAACACTCTCATACTGAAACAGTGTAACACTAACACTCTCATACTGTAAGATTGTAACACTAACACTCTCATACTGTAACAGTGTAACACTCTCATGCTGTAACAGAGTAACACTAACACTCTCATACTGTAACAGAGTAACACTCTCATACTGTAATAGTGTAACACTAACACTCTCATACTGTAACAGTGTAACACTCTCATACTGTACCAGAGTAACACTCTCATGCTGTAATAGAGTAACACTAACACTCTCATACTGTAACAGAGTAACACTCTCATACTGAAACAGTGTAACACTAACACTCTCATAATGTAAGAGTGTAACACTAACACTCTCATACTCTAACAGTGTAACACTCTCATACTGTAACAGAGTAACACTAACACTCTCATATTGTAACAGAGTAACACTAACACTCTCATACTGTAACAGTGTAACACTCTCATACTGTTACAGAGTAACACTAACACTCTCATATTGTAACAGTGTAACACATACTGTAACAGTGTAACACTAACACTCTCATAGTGTAACAGAGTAACACTCATAATGTAACAGTGTAACACTCTCATACTGTAACAGAGTAACACTAACACTTTCATACTGTAACAGTGTAACACTCATACTGTAACAGAGTAACACTAACATTCTCATACTGTAACAGAGTAACAGTAACACTCTCATACTGTAACAGAGTAACACTAAAACTCTCATACTGTAACAGTGTAACACTAAAACTCTCATACTGTAACAGAGTAACACTAACACTCTCATACTGTAACAGTGTAACACTAACACTCTCATACTGTAACAGAGTAACACTAACACTCTCATTCTGTAACAGTGTAACACTCATACTGTAACAGAGTAACACTAACACTCTCATACTGTAACAGAGTAACACTCTCATACTGTAACAGTGTAACACTAACACTCTCATACTGGAGCAGTGTAACACTCATACTGTAACAGAGTAACACTAACACTCTCATACTGTAACAGTGTAACACTCTCATACTGTAACAGTGTAACACTAACACTCTCATACTGTAACAGTGTAACACTCTCATACTGGAGCAGTGTAACACTCATACTGTAACAGAGTAACACTAACACTCTCATACTGTATCAGTGTAACACTCTCATGCTGTAACAGTGTAACAATAACACTCTCATACTGTAACAGTGTAACACTCTCATAATGTAACAGTGTAACACTAACACTCTCATACTGTAACACTGTAACACTCTCATGCTGTAACAGAGTAACACTAACACTCTCATACTGTAACAGAGTAACACTGATAATGTAACAGTGTAACACTCTCATACTGTAACAGTGTAACACTAACACTCTCATAATATAACAGCGTAACACTCTCATACTGTAACAGTGTAACACAAACACTCTCATAGTGTAAAAGTGTAACACTCTCACTCTCATACTGTAACAGAGTAACACTCTCATATTGTAACAGTAACACTCCCATACTGTAACAGTGTAACACTAACACTCTCATACTGTAACAGTATAACACTAACACTCTCATACTGTAACAGAGTAACACTAACACTCTCATACTGTAACAGTGTAACACTCTCATACTGTAACAGTGTAACACTCACATGCTGTAACAGAGTAACAGTAACACTCTCATACTGTAACAGTGTAACACTAACACTGTCATACTGTAACAGAGTAACACTAACACTCTCATACTGTAACAGTGTAACACTCTCATACTGTAACAGTGTAACACTAACACTCTCATACTGTAACAGTGTAACACTAACACTCTCATACTGTAACAGTGTAACACTCTCATACTGTAACAGTGTAACACTAACACTCTCATACTGTAACAGAGTAACACTAACACTCGCATACTGTACCAGTGTAACACTCATACTGTAACAGTGTAACACTAACACTCATACTGTAACAGAGTAACACTCTCATAATGTAACAGTGTAACACTCTCATACTGTAACAGTGTAACTCTCTCATGCTGTAACAGAGTAACACTCTCATACTGTAACAGAGTAACACTCTCATACTGTAACAGACTAACACTAACACTCTCATACTGTAACAGTGTAACACTATCATGCTGTAACGGAGTAACACTCTCATAATGTAACAGTGTAACACTAACACTCTCATACTGTAACAGTGTAACACTCTCATACTGTAACAGAGTAACACTAACACTCTCATACTGTAACAATGTAACACTCTCATACTGTAATAGAGTAACACTCTCATAATGTAACAGTGTAACACACTCAATGTAACAGTGTAACACTCTCATACTGTAACAGTGTAACACTCTCATGCTGTAACAGAGTAACACTAACACTCTTATACTGTAACATTGTAACACTCTAATGCTGTAACAGAGTAACACTCTCATAATGTAACAGTGTAACTCTCTCATGCTGTAACAGAGTAACACTCTCATAATATAACAGTGTAACACTCTCATACTGTAACAGTGTAACACTCTCATGCTGTAACAGAGTAACACTAACACTCTCATAATGTAACAGTGTAACATTCTCATGCTGTAACAGAGTAACACTAACACTCTTATACTGTAACATTGTAACACTAATGCTGTAACAGAGTAACACTCTCATAATGTAACAGTGTAACACTAACACTCTCATACTGTAACAGTGTAACACTCTCATACTGTAACAGAGTAACACTAACACTCGCATGCTGTAACAGTGTAACACTCATACTGTAACAGTGTAACACTCTCATAATGTAACAGTGTAACACTCTCATACTGTAACAGAGTAACACTAACACTCGCATACTGTAACAGTGTAACACTCTCATACTGTAACAGTGTAACACTCTCATGCTGTAGTAGAGTAACACTAACACTCTCATACTGTAACAGAGTAACACTCATAATGTAACAGTGTAACACTCTCATACTGTAACAGTGTAACACTAACACTCTCATAATATAACAGCGTAACACTCTCATACTGTAACAGTGTAACACAAACACTCTCATAGTGTAAAAGTGTAACACTCTCACTCTCATACTGTAACAGAGTAACACTCTCATATTGTAACAGTAACACTCCCATACTGTAACAGTGTAACACTAACACTCTCATACTGTAACAGTGTAACACTAACACTCTCATACTGTAACAGAGTAACACTAACACTCTCATACTGTAACAGTGTAACACTCTCATACTGTAACAGTGTAACACTCTCATGCTGTAACAGAGTAACACTAACACTCTCATACTGTAACAGAGTAACACTCTCATAATGTAACAGTGTAACACTCTCATACTGTAACAGTGTAACACTCTAATGCTGTAACAGAGTAACACTCTCATAATGTAACAGTGTAACACTCTCATACTGTAACAGTGTAACACTCTCATGCTGTAACAGTGTAACACTCTCATACTGTAACAGAGTAACACTCTCATAATGTAACAGTGTAACACTCTCATACTGTAACAGTGTAACACTAACACTCTCATACTGTAACAGAGTAACACTAACAATCTCATACTGTAACAGAGTAACACTAACACTCTCATACTGTAACAGAGTAACACTCATAATATAACAGCGTAACACTAACACTCTCATACTGTAACAGAGTAACACTAACACTCTGTTACACTGTTACTCATACTGTAACAGCGTAACACTCTCATACTGTAACAGTGTAACACTCTCATACTGTAACAGAGTAACACTCATAATGTAACAGTGTAACACTAACACTCTCATACTGTAACAGTGTAACACTCTCATACTGTAACAGTGTAACACTCTCATACTGTAACAGAGTAACACTCATAATGTAACAGTGTAACACTAACACTCTCATACTGTAACACTGTAACACTCTCATGCTGTAACAGAGTAACACTAACACTCTCATACTGTAACAGTGTAACACTCTCATACTGTAACAGAGTAACACTCATAATGTAACAGTGTAACACTAACACTCTCATACTGTAACACTGTAACACTCTCATGCTGTAACAGTGTAACACTCTCATACTGTAACAGTGTAACACTCTCATACTGTAACAGAGTAACACTCATAATGTAACAGTGTAACACTAACACTCTCATACTGTAACACTGTAACACTCTCATGCTGTAACAGAGTAAGACTAACACTCTCATACTGTAACAGAGTAACACTCATAATATAACAGCGTAACACTCTCATACTGTAACAGTGTAACACAAACACTCTCATTCTGTAACAGAGTAACACTCTCATACTGTAACAGTGTAACACTCTCATGCTGTAACAGAGTAACAGTAACACTCCCATACTGTAACAGTGTAACACTCTCATACTGTAACAGTGTAACACTCTCATGCTGTAACAGTAACAGTAACACTCTCATACTGTAACAGTGTAACACTAACACTGTCATACTGTAACAGAGTAACACTAACACTCTCATACTGTAACAGTGTAACACTCTCATACTGTAACAGAGTAACACTAACACTCTCATACTGTAACAGAGTAACACTCTCATACTGTAACAGTGTAACACTCTCATGCTGTAACAGAATAACACTAACACTCTCATACTGTAACACTGTAACACTCTCATACTGTAACAGTGTAACAGTGTAACACTCTCATGCTGTAACAGAGTAACACTAACACTCTCATACTGTAACAGATTAACACTCAATGTAACAGAGTAACACTAACACTCACATACTGTACCAGTGTAACACTCATACTGTAACAGTGTAACACTAACACTCATACTGTAACAGAGTAACACTCTCATAATGTAACAGTGTAACACTCTCATACTGTAACAGTGTAACTCTCTCATGCTGTAACAGAGTAACACTCTCATACTGTAACAGAGTAACACTAACACTCTCATACTGTAACAGTGTAACACTCTCATGCTGTAACAGAGTAACACTCTCATAATTTAACAGTGTAACACTAACACTCTCATACTGTAACAGTGTAACACTCTCATACTGTAACACTCTCATACTGTAACAGAGTAACACTAACACTCTCATACTGTAACAGTGTAACACTCTCATACTCTAACAGAGTAACGCTCTCATAATGTAACAGTGTAACACACTCATAATGTAACAGTGTAACACTCTCATACTGTAACAGTGTAACACTCTCATGCTGTAACAGAGTAACACTAACACTCATAATGTAACAGTGTAACATTCTCATGCTGTAACAGAGTAACACTAACACTCTTATACTGTAACATTGTAACACTCTAATGCTGTAACAGAGTAACACTCTCATAATGTAACAGAGTAACACTCTCATAATGTAACAGTGTAACTCTCTCATGCTGTAACAGAGTAACACTCTCATAATGTAACAGTGTAACACTCTCATACTGTAACAGTGTAACACTCTCATGCTGTAACAGAGTAACACTAACACTCTCATAATGTAACAGTGTAACATTCTCATGCTGTAAAAGAGTAACACTAACACTCTTATACTGTAACATTGTAACACTCTAATGCTGTAACAGAGTAACACTCTCATAATGTAACAGTGTAACACTAACACTCTCATACTGTAACAGTGTAACACTCTCATACTGTAACAGTGTAACACTAACACTCTCATACTGTAACAGAGTAACACTCTCATACTGTAACAGTGTAACACACTCATAATGTAACAGTGTAACACTCTCATACTGTAACAGTGTAACACTCTCATACTGTAACAGTGTAACACTCTAATGCTGTAACAGAGTAACACTCTCATAATGTAACAGTGTAACACTCTCATACTGTAACAGTGTAACACTCTCATGCTGTAACAGTGTAACACTCTCATGCTGTAACAGAGTAACACTAACACTCTCATACTGTAACAGAGTAACACTCTCATACTGTAACAGTGTAACAGTGTAACACTCTCATGCTGTAACAGAATAACACTAACACTCTCATACTGTAACACTGTAACACTCTCATACTGTAACAGAGTAACACTAACACTCTCATACTGTAACAGAGTAACACTCTCATAATGTAACAGTGTAACACTCTCATACTGTAACAGAGTAACACTAACACTCTCATACTGTAACAGAGTAACACTAACACTCTCATACTGTAACAGAGTAACACTCTCATACTGTAACAGTGTAACAGTGTAACACTCTCATGCTGTAACAGAATAACACTAACACTCTCATACTGTAACACTGTAACACTCTCATACTGTAACAGAGTAACACTAACACTCTCATACTGTAACAGAGTAACACTCTCATAATGTAACAGTGTAACACTCTCATACTGTAACAGAGTAACACTAACACTCTCATACTGTAACAGAGTAACACTAACACTCTCATACTGTAACAGAGTAACACTCTCAATGTAACAGTGTAACACTCTCATACTGTAACAGAGTAACACTAACACAAAAACAATGTAATAATTTATAACTCCAACTCTGTAATGATAAAATATTATAAAAGTATAACAGTCTAGTACACTAACAACTAACTCACATATCCCCCACACACACACCCTACACACATACCCTTTACACACACCTCCCACACACATACCCTTTACACACACCTCCCACACACATACCCCTCACCTACACACACCCCCACACACATTCGCCATGCACACCCAACACACACATACATACCCTCACATACAGCCCCCCACACACAGTTCTCACATACATGCCCACCCCAACACCCCTCACATACACCCCCCCCCCCACACACACACCCTCACAAATCTATTTCCATGTCTCTTAGAAGAAAGTAAGTGCTGAGTTAAAAGCAGAGTGAAGCCCAAATAGCACCGTTGCCATAGCGACCCAGACACTGAAACATCGCTGAGACGGTGCAGTCCAGGTGACCTTTGACCTCTAACCTATGACACAATCAATACAGTGACTGAATGGAAGTGTGTGAGTGCGAGTGGAGGTACAAGGTGGCATGACACACACATGAATAGAACCTCCATTTTACACCATTACACCCGTCTGTCTCTGACTCTGTCTGTCTCTCTGTGCTCAAACACACACACACACACACACACACACACACACACGAAAAAATAAAGAGAAAGCATAAAGAGAGACAGAGGGAGGGAGAGATCAGTCTGATGAAAACACATACCTAAAAAAGTACTGTCTTTGAGTTTGAGTTTGTGTGTGTGTGTGTGTGTGTGTATGTGTGTGTATCAGAGTGTGTGTGATGCTTTCTGTCAGGTCCTGCTGTGTGTCTCTGAGCACTGATCTGATTTGCAGAACAAAATCATTTACACTCTGATGATTTACACACACACACACACACACACACTTTATTTACCAAAGATAGAATTATACTGTATTGGAAACTTTCTGTTGATGGATTGAATTCTAAAAAAAAATGAAATAAATAACAAATAAAAAATCAACAGTTAAATCTCTCAATGCCATAATGATTTGTTAGAGATTTTAAAGGTTTCATATTTTACTATTTCTCTGTAGTTTGTGTTTGTTTTATAGTTAAACATTAAAAACTGCAGCAAAATAAATTCAGCTATTAAATAAATAAAATATAAATCTTATAGTAAATCTAGATATTTTGCTGATGTCATGTTTTGTTTGATGGGTACGAGGAAAAAATGCTTCAGTATGTAAATGTCTTTAATTGAATGTTATTATATGACTTCTATCCTGACATGTATAAATTACAAAATAAAAGATTTCAAAGATAAATGGAATCGTAAAAGAAAATAATAATTCAATTGGCCTGGACATCTTCTGGATCCGAATCTGCTCGGTATTAATGCCCTAGGTAGTGAAGACCATCAGTGTGGAGATTTGGAACAAAGGCGAGTAAACACACACACTGGGTTATTTTCTCAGTCGCCTGCTCGGCTCTGGGCTTTCATGCGAGTTTATTCCTACAGAGCTCTGAACAGTGGAGCAGCTCTGGAGAAACAAATCAATTCCGAAGCTAAAATTTCAGATGAAATAAAACATTTCTGTTTTCGTGGAAAAAGCCCCGAGCTGATTTTTGTGAAAAAGGAAAGCTCATTCTGACCGGAAGCGAAAAGTCACTGCTGTAGTCTTTAATCTCTCTGTCATGTTTTGGAGTCCAGAGTTCAGAAAGCTGTGAGATATTTAACAGGAAGTGT
>JAUCMX010000004.1:740634-753134 GCA_033459395.1 Hemibagrus guttatus
GTTGTGTGTTAGTGTTATGTGTTAGTGTTGGGTGTTAGTGTTAGTGTTGTGTGTTAGTGTTGTGTGTTAGTGTTAGTGTTAGTGTTAGTGTTGGGTGTTAGTGTTATGTGTTAGTGTTAGTGTTGTGTGTTAGTGTTCTGTGTTAGTGTTAGTGTTGTGTGTTAGTGTTGTGTGTTAGTGTTAGTGTTGTGTGTTAGTGTTGTGTGTTAGTGTTAGTGTTGTGTGTTAGTGTTGTGTGTTAGTGTTAGTGTTGTGTATTAGTGTTGTGTGTTAGTGTTGTGTGTTAGTGTTGTGTGTTCGTGTTTGTGTTGTGTCTTAGTGTTGTGTGTTAGTGTTGTGTGTTAGTGTTAATGTTGTGTGTTAGTGTTGTGTGTTAGTGTTAGTGTTGTGTGTTAGTGTTGTGTGTTAGTGTTAGTGTTGTGTGTTAGTGTTGTGTGTTAGTGTTAGTGTTGTGTGTTAGTGTTGTGTGTTAGTTAGTGTTGTGTGTTAGTGTTGTGTGTTAGTGTTAGTGTTGTGTGTTAGTGTTAGTGTTGTGTGTTTGTGTTTGTGTTGTGTCTTAGTGTTGTGTGTTAGTGTTGTGTGTTAGTTAGTGTTGTGTGTTAGTGTTGTGTGTTAGTGTTAGTGTTGTGTGTTAGTGTTGTGTGTTAGTGTTAGTGTTGTGTGTTAGTGTTGTGTGTTAGTGTTAGTGTTGTGTATTAGTGTTGTGTGTTAGTGTTAGTGTTGTGTGTTAGTGTTGTGTGTTCGTGTTTGTGTTGTGTCTTAGTGTTGTGTGTTAGTGTTAGTGTTGTGTGTTAGTGTTGTGTGTTACTGTTAGTGTTGTGTGTTAGTGTTGTGTGTTAGTGTTAGTGTTGTGTGTTAGTGTTAATGTTGTGTGTTAGTGTTGTGTGTTAGTGTTAGTGTTGTGTGTTAGTGTTGTGTGTTATTGCTAGTGTTGTGTGTTAGTGTTGTGTTAGTGTTGTGTGTTAGTGTTAGTGTTGTGTGTTAGTGTTAGTGTTGTGTGTTAGTGTTGTGTGTTAGTTAGTGTTGTGTGTTAGTGTTGTGTGTTAGTGTTAGTGTTGTGTGTTAGTGTTGTGAGTTACTGTTAGTGTTGTGTGTTAGTGTTGTGTGTTAGAGTTGTGTGTTAGTTTTGTGTGTTAGAGTTGTGTGTTAGTTTTGTGTGTTAGTGTTATGTGTTAGTGTTAGTGTTGTGCGTTAGTGTTGTGTGTTAGTGTTAGTGTTGTGTGTTAGTGTTGTGTGTTAGTGTTGTGTGTTAGTGTTAGTGTTGTGTGTTAGGGTTGTGTGTTAGTGTTGTGTGTTAATGTTAGTGTTGTGTCTCAGTGTTGTGTGTTAGTGTTGTGTGTTAGTGTTAATGTTGTGTGTTAGTGTTGTGTGTTAGTTAGTGTTGTGTGTTAGTGTTGTGTGTTAGTGTTAGTGTTGTGTGTTAGTGTTGTGTGTTACTGTTAGTGTTGTGTGTTAGTGTTCATGTTGTGTGTTATTGTTGTGTGTTAGTGTTGTGTGTTAGTGTTAGTGTTGTGTGTTAGTGTTGTTTGTTAGTGTTATGTGTTACTGTTAGTGTTGTGTGTTAGTGTTGTGTGTTAGTGTTTGTGTTGTGTGTTAGTGTTGTGTGTTAGTGTTAGTGTTAGTGTTGTGTGTTAGTGTTAGTGTTGTGTGTTAGTGTTAGTGTTGTGTGCTAGTGTTGTGTGTTAGTGTTGTGTGTTAGTGTTAGTGTTGTGTGTTAGTGTTTTGTGTTAGTGTTGTGTGTTAGTGTTGTGTGTTCGTGTTTGTGTTGTGTCTTAGTGTTGTGTGTTAGTGTTAGTGTTGTGTGTTAGTGTTGTGTGTTACTGTTAGTGTTGTGTGTTAGTGTTGTGTGTTAGTGTTAGTGTTGTGTGTTAGTGTTAATGTTGTGTGTTAGTGTTGTGTGTTAGTGTTAGTGTTGTGTGTTAGTGTTGTGTGTTAGTGCTAGTGTTGTGTGTTAGTGTTGTGTGTTAGTGTTAGTGTTGTGTGTTAGTGTTAGTGTTGTGTGTTAGTGTTGTGTGTTAGTGTTGTGTGTTAGTGTTAGTGTTGTGTGTTAGTGTTGTGTGTTACTGTTAGTGTTGTGTGTTAGTGTTGTGTGTTAGAGTTGTGTGTTAGTTTTGTGTGTTAGTGTTGTGTGTTAGTGTTAGTGTTGTGCGTTAGTGTTGTGTGTTAGTGTTAGTGTTGTGTGTTAGTGTTGTGTGTTAGTGTTGTGTGTTAGTGTTAGTGTTGTGTGTTAGTGTTGTGTGTTAGTGTTGTGTGTTAGTGTTAGTGTTGTGTGTTAGGGTTGTGTGTTAGTGTTGTGTGTTAATGTTAGTGTTGTGTCTCAGTGTTGTGTGTTAGTGTTGTGTGTTAGTGTTAATGTTGTGTGTTAGTGTTGTGTGTTAGTGTTGTGTGTTAGTGTTAGTGTTGTGTGTTAGTGTTGTGTGTTAGTTAGTGTTGTGTGTTAGTGTTGTGTGTTAGTGTTAGTGTTGTGTGTTAGTGTTGTGTGTTACTGTTAGTGTTGTGTGTTAGTGTTCATGTTGTGTGT
Source organism: Hemibagrus guttatus (assembly GCA_033459395.1). NCBI lineage: Eukaryota > Metazoa > Chordata > Actinopteri > Siluriformes > Bagridae > Hemibagrus > Hemibagrus guttatus. Next base: position 743,156 of record JAUCMX010000004.1, read on the forward strand.
TATTGTTGTGTGTTAGTGTTGTGTGTTAGTGTTAGTGTTGTGTGTTAGTGTTGTGTGTTAGTGTTTGTGTTGTGTGTTAGTGTTGTGTGTTAGTGTTAGTGTTAGTGTTGTGTGTTAGTGTTAGTGTTGTGTGTTAGTGTTAGTGTTGTGTGCTAGTGTTGTGTGTTAGTGTTGTGTGTTAGTGTTAGTGTTGTGTGTTAGTGTTTTGTGTTAGTGTTGTGTGTTAGTGTTGTGTGTTCGTGTTTGTGTTGTGTCTTAGTGTTGTGTGTTAGTGTTAGTGTTGTGTGTTAGTGTTGTGTGTTACTGTTAGTGTTGTGTGTTAGTGTTGTGTGTTAGTGTTAGTGTTGTGTGTTAGTGTTAATGTTGTGTGTTAGTGTTGTGTGTTAGTGTTAGTGTTGTGTGTTAGTGTTGTGTGTTAGTGCTAGTGTTGTGTGTTAGTGTTGTGTGTTAGTGTTGTGTGTTAGTGTTAGTGTTGTGTGTTAGTGTTGTGTGTTAGTGTTGTGTGTTAGTGTTAGTGTTGTGTGTTAGTGTTGTGTGTTACTGTTAGTGTTGTGTGTTAGTGTTGTGTGTTAGAGTTGTGTGTTAGTTTTGTGTGTTAGTGTTGTGTGTTAGTGTTAGTGTTGTGCGTTAGTGTTGTGTGTTAGTGTTAGTGTTGTGTGTTAGTGTTGTGTGTTAGTGTTGTGTGTTAGTGTTAGTGTTGTGTGTTAGGGTTGTGTGTTAGTGTTGTGTGTTAATGTTAGTGTTGTGTCTCAGTGTTGTGTGTTAGTGTTGTGTGTTAGTGTTAATGTTGTGTGTTAGTGTTGTGTGTTAGTGTTGTGTGTTAGTGTTAGTGTTGTGTGTTAGTGTTGTGTGTTAGTTAGTGTTGTGTGTTAGTGTTGTGTGTTAGTGTTAGTGTTGTGTGTTAGTGTTGTGTGTTACTGTTAGTGTTGTGTGTTAGTGTTCATGTTGTGTGTTATTGTTGTGTGTTAGTGTTGTGTGTTAGTGTTAGTGTTGTGTGTTAGTGTTGTTTGTTAGTGTTATGTGTTACTGTTAGTGTTGTGTGTTAGTGTTGTGTGTTAGTGTTTGTGTTGTGTGTTAGAGTTGTGTGTTAGTTTTGTGTGTTAGAGTTGTGTGTTAGTTTTGTGTGTTAGTGTTGTGTGTTAGTGTTAGTGTTGTGCGTTAGTGTTGTGTGTTAGTGTTAGTGTTGTGTGTTAGTGTTGTGTGTTAGTGTTGTGTGTTAGTGTTAGTGTTGTGTGTTAGGGTTGTGTGTTAGTGTTGTGTGTTAATGTTAGTGTTGTGTCTCAGTGTTGTGTGTTAGTGTTGTGTGTTAGTGTTAATGTTGTGTGTTAGTGTTGTGTGTTAGTGTTGTGTGTTAGTTAGTGTTGTGTGTTAGTGTTGTGTGTTAGTGTTAGTGTTGTGTGTTAGTGTTGTGTGTTACTTTTAGTGTTGTGTGTTAGTGTTCATGTTGTGTGTTATTGTTGTGTGTTAGTGTTGTGTGTTAGTGTTAGTGTTGTGTGTTAGTGTTGTTTGTTAGTGTTATGTGTTACTGTTAGTGTTGTGTGTTAGTGTTGTGTGTTAGTGTTTGTGTTGTGTGTTAGTGTTGTGTGTTAGTGTTAGTGTTAGTGTTGTGTGTTAGTGTTAGTGTTGTGTGTTAGTGTTAGTGTTGTGTGCTAGTGTTGTGTGTTAGTGTTGTGTGTTAGTGTTAGTGTTGTGTGTTAGTGTTTTGTGTTAGTGTTGTGTGTTAGTGTTGTGTGTTCGTGTTTGTGTTGTGTCTTAGTGTTGTGTGTTAGTGTTAGTGTTGTGTGTTAGTGTTGTGTGTTACTGTTAGTGTTGTGTGTTAGTGTTGTGTGTTAGTGTTAGTGTTGTGTGTTAGTGTTAATGTTGTGTGTTAGTGTTGTGTGTTAGTGTTAGTGTTGTGTGTTAGTGTTGTGTGTTAGTGCTAGTGTTGTGTGTTAGTGTTGTGTGTTAGTGTTAGTGTTGTGTGTTAGTGTTAGTGTTGTGTGTTAGTGTTGTGTGTTAGTGTTAGTGTTGTGTGTTACTGTTAGTGTTGTGTGTTACTGTTAGTGTTGTGTGTTAGTGTTGTGTGTTAGAGTTGTGTGTTAGTTTTGTGTGTTAGTGTTGTGTGTTAGTGTTAGTGTTAGTGTTGTGCGTTAGTGTTGTGTGTTAGTGTTAGTGTTGTGTGTTAGTGTTGTGTGTTAGTGTTAGTGTTGTGTGTTAGTGTTGTGTGTTAGTGTTGTGTGTTAGGGTTGTGTGTTAGTGTTAATGTTGTGTGTTAGTGTTGTGTGTTAGTGTTAGTGTTGTGTGTTAGTGTTGTGTGTTAGTTAGTGTTGTGTGTTAGTGTTGTGTGTTAGTGTTAGTGTTGTGTGTTAGTGTTGTGTGTTAGTGTTGTGTGTTAGTGTTCATGTTGTGTGTTATTGTTGTGTGTTAGTGTTGTGTGTTAGTGTTAGTGTTGTGTGTTAGTGTTGTTTGTTAGTGTTATGTGTTACTGTTAGTGTTGTGTGTTAGTGTTTGTGTTGTGTGTTAGTGTTGTGTGTTAGTGTTAGTGTTAGTGTTGTGTGTTAGTGTTAGTGTTGTGTGTTAGTGTTAGTGTTGTGTGCTAGTGTTGTGTGTTAGTGTTGTGTGTTAGTGTTAGTGTTGTGTGTTAGTGTTTTGTGTTAGTGTTGTGTGTTAGTGTTGTGTGTTCGTGTTCGTGTTGTGTCTTAGTGTTGTGTGTTAGTGTTAGTGTTGTGTGTTAGTGTTAGTGTTGGGTGTTAGTGTTAGTGTTGTGTGTTAGTGTTGTGTGTTAGTGTTAGTGTTGTGTGTTAGTGTTGTGTGTTAGTGTTGTGTGTTAATGTTAGTGTTGTGTGTTAGTGTTGTTTGTTAGTGTTAGTGTTGTGTGTTAGTGTTGTTTGTTAGTGTTGTGTGTTAGTGTTAGTGTTGTGTGTTAGTGTTGTGTGTTAGTTTTGTGTGTTAGTGTTGTGTGTTAGTGTTGTTTGTTAGTGTTGTGTGTTAGTGTTAGTGTTGTGTGTTAGTGTTGTGTTAGTGTTGTTTGTTAGTGTTGTGTGTTAGTGTTCGTGTTGTGTGTTAGTGTTGTGTGTTCGTGTTATGTGTTACTGTTAGTGTTGTGTGTTAGTGTTGTGTGTTAGTGTTTCTGTTGTGTGTTAGTGTTGTGTGTTAGTGTTTCTGTTGTGTGTTAGTGTTGTGTGTTAGTGTTAGTGTTAGTGTTGTGTGTTAGTGTTAGTGTTGTGTGTTAGTGTTAGTGTTGTGTGTTAGTGTTGTGTGTTATTGCTAGTGTTGTGTGTTAGTGTTGTGTGTTAGTGTTGTGTGTTAGTGTTAGTGTTGTGTGTTAGTGTTAGTGTTACTTTTAGTGTTGTGTGTTAGTGTTCATGTTGTGTGTTATTGTTGTGTGTTAGTGTTGTGTGTTAGTGTTAGTGTTGTGTGTTAGTGTTGTTTGTTAGTGTTATGTGTTACTGTTAGTGTTGTGTGTTAGTGTTGTGTGTTAGTGTTTGTGTTGTGTGTTAGTGTTGTGTGTTAGTGTTAGTGTTAGTGTTGTGTGTTAGTGTTAGTGTTGTGTGTTAGTGTTAGTGTTGTGTGCTAGTGTTGTGTGTTAGTGTTGTGTGTTAGTGTTAGTGTTGTGTGTTAGTGTTTTGTGTTAGTGTTGTGTGTTAGTGTTGTGTGTTCGTGTTTGTGTTGTGTCTTAGTGTTGTGTGTTAGTGTTAGTGTTGTGTGTTAGTGTTGTGTGTTACTGTTAGTGTTGTGTGTTAGTGTTGTGTGTTAGTGTTAGTGTTGTGTGTTAGTGTTAATGTTGTGTGTTAGTGTTGTGTGTTAGTGTTAGTGTTGTGTGTTAGTGTTGTGTGTTAGTGCTAGTGTTGTGTGTTAGTGTTGTGTGTTAGTGTTAGTGTTGTGTGTTAGTGTTGTGTGTTAGTGTTAGTGTTGTGTGTTACTGTTAGTGTTGTGTGTTACTGTTAGTGTTGTGTGTTAGTGTTGTGTGTTAGAGTTGTGTGTTAGTTTTGTGTGTTAGTGTTGTGTGTTAGTGTTAGTGTTAGTGTTGTGCGTTAGTGTTGTGTGTTAGTGTTAGTGTTGTGTGTTAGTGTTGTGTGTTAGTGTTAGTGTTGTGTGTTAGTGTTGTGTGTTAGTGTTGTGTGTTAGTGTTAGTGTTGTGTGTTAGGGTTGTGTGTTAGTGTTGTGTGTTCGTGTTTGTGTTGTGTCTTAGTGTTGTGTGTTAGTGTTAGTGTTGTGTGTTAGTGTTGTGTGTTACTGTTAGTGTTGTGTGTTAGTGTTGTGTGTTAGTGTTAGTGTTGTGTGTTAGTGTTAATGTTGTGTGTTAGTGTTGTGTGTTAGTGTTAGTGTTGTGTGTTAGTGTTGTGTGTTAGTGCTAGTGTTGTGTGTTAGTGTTGTGTGTTAGTGTTAGTGTTGTGTGTTAGTGTTAGTGTTGTGTGTTAGTGTTGTGTGTTAGTGTTAGTGTTGTGTGTTACTGTTAGTGTTGTGTGTTACTGTTAGTGTTGTGTGTTACTGTTAGTGTTGTGTGTTAGAGTTGTGTGTTAGTTTTGTGTGTTAGTGTTGTGTGTTAGTGTTAGTGTTAGTGTTGTGCGTTAGTGTTGTGTGTTAGTGTTAGTGTTGTGTGTTAGTGTTGTGTGTTAGTGTTAGTGTTGTGTGTTAGTGTTGTGTGTTAGTGTTGTGTGTTAGTGTTAGTGTTGTGTGTTAGGGTTGTGTGTTAGTGTTGTGTGTTAATGTTAGTGTTGTGTCTCAGTGTTGTGTGTTAGTGTTGTGTGTTAGTGTTAGTGTTGTGTGTTAGGGTTGTGTGTTAGTGTTGTGTGTTAATGTTAGTGTTGTGTCTCAGTGTTGTGTGTTAGTGTTGTGTGTTAGTGTTAATGTTGTGTGTTAGTGTTGTGTGTTAGTGTTAGTGTTGTGTGTTAGTGTTGTGTGTTAGTTAGTGTTGTGTGTTAGTGTTGTGTGTTAGTGTTAGTGTTGTGTGTTAGTGTTGTGTGTTAGTGTTGTGTGTTAGTGTTCATGTTGTGTGTTATTGTTGTGTGTTAGTGTTGTGTGTTAGTGTTAGTGTTGTGTGTTAGTGTTGTTTGTTAGTGTTATGTGTTACTGTTAGTGTTGTGTGTTAGTGTTTGTGTTGTGTGTTAGTGTTGTGTGTTAGTGTTAGTGTTAGTGTTGTGTGTTAGTGTTAGTGTTGTGTGTTAGTGTTAGTGTTGTGTGCTAGTGTTGTGTGTTAGTGTTGTGTGTTAGTGTTAGTGTTGTGTGTTAGTGTTTTGTGTTAGTGTTGTGTGTTAGTGTTGTGTGTTCGTGTTCGTGTTGTGTCTTAGTGTTGTGTGTTAGTGTTAGTGTTGTGTGTTAGTGTTAGTGTTGGGTGTTAGTGTTAGTGTTGTGTGTTAGTGTTGTGTGTTAGTGTTGTGTGTTAGTGTTAGTGTTGTGTGTTAGTGTTGTGTGTTAGTGTTGTGTGTTAATGTTAGTGTTGTGTGTTAGTGTTGTTTGTTAGTGTTAGTGTTGTGTGTTAGTGTTGTTTGTTAGTGTTGTGTGTTAGTGTTAGTGTTGTGTGTTAGTGTTGTGTGTTAGTTTTGTGTGTTAGTGTTGTGTGTTAGTGTTGTTTGTTAGTGTTGTGTGTTAGTGTTAGTGTTGTGTGTTAGTGTTGTGTTAGTGTTGTGTGTTAGTGTTGTGTGTTAGTGTTCGTGTTGTGTGTTAGTGTTGTGTGTTCGTGTTATGTGTTACTGTTAGTGTTGTGTGTTAGTGTTGTGTGTTAGTGTTTCTGTTGTGTGTTAGTGTTGTGTGTTAGTGTTTCTGTTGTGTGTTAGTGTTGTGTGTTAGTGTTAGTGTTGTGTGTTAGTGTTAGTGTTGTGTGTTAGTGTTGTGTGTTATTGCTAGTGTTGTGTGTTAGTGTTGTGTGTTAGTGTTGTGTGTTAGTGTTAGTGTTGTGTGTTAGTGTTAGTGTTGTGTGTTAGTGTTGTGTGTTAGTTAGTGTTGTGTGTTAGTGTTGTGTGTTAGTGTTAGTGTTGTGTGTTAGTGTTGTGTGTTACTGTTAGTGTTGTGTGTTAGTGTTGTGTGTTAGAGTTGTGTGTTAGTTTTGTGTGTTAGAGTTGTGTGTTAGTTTTGTGTGTTAGTGTTGTGTGTTAGTGTTAGTGTTGTGCGTTAGTGTTGTGTGTTAGTGTTAGTGTTGTGTGTTAGTGTTGTGTGTTAGTGTTAGTGTTGTGTGTTAGGGTTGTGTGTTAGTGTTGTGTGTTAATGTTAGTGTTGTGTCTCAGTGTTGTGTGTTAGTGTTGTGTGTTAGTGTTAATGTTGTGTGTTAGTGTTGTGTGTTAGTGTTGTGTGTTAGTGTTGTGTGTTAGTTAGTGTTGTGTGTTAGTGTTGTGTGTTAGTGTTAGTGTTGTGTGTTAGTGTTGTGTGTTACTTTTAGTGTTGTGTGTTAGTGTTCATGTTGTGTGTTATTGTTGAGTGTTAGTGTTGTGTGCTAGTGTTAGTGTTGTGTGTTAGTGTTGTTTGTTAGTGTTATGTGTTACTGTTAGTGTTGTGTGTTAGTGTTGTGTGTTAGTGTTTGTGTTGTGTGTTAGTGTTGTGTGTTAGTGTTAGTGTTAGTGTTGTGTGTTAGTGTTAGTGTTGTGTGTTAGTGTTAGTGTTGTGTGCTAGTGTTGTGTGTTAGTGTTGTGTGTTAGTGTTAGTGTTGTGTGTTAGTGTTTTGTGTTAGTGTTGTGTGTTAGTGTTGTGTGTTCGTGTTTGTGTTGTGTCTTAGTGTTGTGTGTTAGTGTTGTGTGTTAATGTTGTGTGTTACTGTTAGTGTTGTGTGTTAGTGTTGTGTGTTAGTGTTAGTGTTGTGTGTTAGTGTTAATGTTGTGTGTTAGTGTTGTGTGTTAGTGTTAGTGTTGTGTGTTAGTGTTGTGTGTTAGTGCTAGTGTTGTGTGTTAGTGTTGTGTGTTAGTGTTAGTGTTGTGTGTTAGTGTTGTGTGTTAGTGTTAGTGTTGTGTGTTAGTGTTGTGTGTTACTGTTAGTGTTGTGTGTTAGTGTTGTGTGTTAGAGTTGTGTGTTAGTTTTGTGTGTTAGTGTTGTGTGTTAGTGTTAGTGTTAGTGTTGTGCGTTAGTGTTGTGTGTTAGTGTTAGTGTTGTGTGTTAGTGTTGTGTGTTAGTGTTAGTGTTGCGTGTTAGGGTTGTGTGTTAGTGTTGTGTGTTAATGTTAGTGTTGTGTCTCAGTGTTGTGTGTTAGTGTTGTGTGTTAGTGTTAATGTTGTGTGTTAGTGTTGTGTGTTAGTGTTGTGTGTTAGTGTTAGTGTTGTGTGTTAGTGTTGTGTGTTAGTTAGTGTTGTGTGTTAGTGTTGTGTGTTAGTGTTAGTGTTGTGTGTTAGTGTTGTCTGTTACTGTTAGTGTTGTGTGTTAGTGTTCATGTTGTGTGTTATTGTTGTGTGTTAGTGTTGTGTGTTAGTGTTAGTGTTGTGTGTTAGTGTTGTTTGTTAGTGTTATGTGTTACTGTTAGTGTTGTGTGTTAGTGTTGTGTGTTAGTGTTGTGTGTTAGTGTTAGTGTTGGGTGTTAGTGTTAGTGTTGTGTGTTAGTGTTGTGTGTTAGTGTTGTGTGTTACTGTTGTGTGTTAATGTTAGTGTTGTGTGTTAGTGTTGTTTGTTAGTGTTAGTGTTGTGTGTTAGTGTTGTTTGTTAGTGTTGTGTGTTAGTGTTAGTGTTGTGTGTTAATGTTAGTGTTGTGTGTTAGTGTTGTTTGTTAGTGTTAGTGTTGTGTGTTAGTGTTGTTTGTTAGTTTTGTGTGTTAGTGTTGTGTGTTAGTGTTGTGTGTTAGTTTTGTGTGTTAGTGTTGTGTGTTAGTGTTGTTTGTTAGTGTTGTGTGTTAGTGTTAGTGTTGTGTGTTAGTGTTGTGTTAGTGTTGTGTGTTAGTGTTGTGTGTTAGTGTTCGTGTTGTGTGTTAGTGTTGTGTGTTCGTGTTGTGTGTTAGTGTTGTGTTAGTGTTGTGTGTTAGTGTTGTGTGTTAGTGTTGTGTGTTAGTGTTCGTGTTGTGTGTTAGTGTTGTGTGTTAGTGTTAGTGTTGTGTGTTAGTGTTGTGTGTTAGTGTTAGTGTTGTGTGTTAGTGTTGTGTGTTAGTGTTGTGTGTTAGTGTTAGTGTTGTGTGTTAGTGTTGTGTGTTAGTGTTAGTGTTAGTGTTGTGTGTTAGTGTTGTGTGTTAGTGTTGTGTGTTAGTGTTAGTGTTGTGTGTTAGTGTTGTGTGTTAGTGTTAGTGTTAGTGTTGTGTGTTAGTGTTGTGTGTTAGTGTTGTGTGTTAGTGTTAATGTTGTGTGTTAGTGTTGTGTGTTAGTGTTGTGTGTTAGTGTTGTGTGTTAGTGCTAGTGTTGTGTGTTAGTGTTGTGTGTTAGTGTTAGTGTTGTGTGTTAGTGTTAATGTTGTGTGTTAGTGTTGTGTGTTAGTGTTAGTGTTGTGTGTTAGTGTTGTGTGTTAGTGCTAGTGTTGTGTGTTAGTGTTGTGTGTTAGTGTTGTGTGTTAGTGCTAGTGTTGTGTGTTAGTGTTGCGTCTTAGTATTGTGTGTTAGTGTTGTGTGTTAGTGTGAGTGTTGTGTGTTAGTGTTGTGTGTTAGTGTGAGTGTTTTGTGTTAGTGTTGTGTGTTAGTGTTGTGTGTTAGTGTTAGTGTTAGTGTTGTGTGTTAGTGTGAGTGTTGTGTGTTAGTGTTGTGTGTTAGTGTTAGTGCTGTGTGTTAATCTTAGTGTTGTGTGTTAGTGTTAGTTTTGTGTGTTAGTGTTGTGTGTTAGTGTTAGTGTTGTGTTTTAGTGTTGTGTGTTAGTGTTAGTGTTGTGTGTTACTGTTAATGTTGAGTGTTAGTGTTTTGTGTTAGTGTTAGTGTTGTGTGTTAGTGGTGTCTGTTAGTGATGTGTGTTAGTGTAAGTGCTGTGTGTTAGTGTAAGTGTTGTGTGTTAGTGTTGTATGCTGTGTGTTATTGTTGTGTGTTATTATTATTGTTATTGTTGTGTGTTAGTGTTGTGTGTTAGTGTTGTGTGTTAGTGTTGTGTGTTAGTGTTTTGCGTTAGTGTTACTGTTGTGTGTTAGTGTTAGTGTTGTGTGTCAGTGTTAGTGTTGTATGTGAGTGTTGTGTTAGTGTTCTGTTAGTGTTGTGTGTTAGTGTTGTTTGTTAGTGTTAGTGCTGTGTGTTAATCTTAGTGTTGTGTGTTAGTGTTAGTTTTGTGTGTTAGTGTTGTGTGTTAGTGTTAGTGTTGTGTGTTAGTGTTGTGTGTTAGTGTTGTGTGTTAGTGTTAGTGTTGTGTGTTAGTGTGAGTGTTGTGTGTTAGTGTTAGTGTTGTGTCTTAGTGTTGTGTGTTAGTGTTAGTGTTGTGTGTTAATCTTAGTGTTGTGTGTTAGTGTTGTGTGTTAGTGTTAGTGTTGTGTGTTACTGTTGTGTGTTACTGTTAGCGTTGATTGTTAGTGTTGTGTGTTAGTGTTAGTGTTTTGTGTTAGTGTTAGTGTTGTGTGTTAGTGGTGTCTGTTAGTGATGTGTGTTAGTGTAAGTGTTGTGTGTTAGTGTAAGTGTTGTGTGTTAGTGTTGTATGCTGTGTGTTATTGTTGTGTGTTATTGTTATTGTTATTGTTGTGTGTTAGTGTTGTGTGTTAGTGTTGTGTGTTAGTGTTTTGCGTTAGTGTTACTGTTGTGTGTTAGTGTTAGTGTTGTGTGTCAGTGTTAGTGTTGTATGTGAGTGTTGTGTTAGTGTTCTGTTAGTGTTGTGTGTTAGTGTTGTTTGTTAGTGTTAGTGTTATGTGTTAGTGTTGTGTGTTAGTGTTGTTTGTTAGTGTTGTGTGTTAGTGTTAGTGTTGTGTGTTAGTGTTATTGTTGTGTGTTAGTGTTGTTTGTTAGTGTTAGTGTTATGTGTTAGTGTTGTGTGTTAGTGTTGTGTGTTAGTGTTTTATCATCATCATCTTCATTATCTTCCACTTATCTGGAGCTGGGTTGCGGGGGCAGCAGTCTAAGCAGGGATGCCCAGACTTCCCTCTCCCTAGATACTTCCTCCAGCTCTTCCGGAGGGATCCCGATGCGTTCCCAGGT
>JAUCMX010000004.1:758134-768134 GCA_033459395.1 Hemibagrus guttatus
CACTTTCTCATTTCTCCTCCAGCAGAAAGCCAGTACATCACATGATCAATACCAACCCTTTATATGACTGCAGGCTCCAGGTGAATGAGAGACACACCTGATAGATGATTAGAGATGAAGATGAAGTGATGATGAAGCTGATGGTGATTACTCCTCACACTCCTCCAGCTCTGAGGTCTACAACACACTGCATCATCACGTGTGTTTTCAGCAGCAGACTGTAGGATGAAGATCCTGGGTGTGTTCCGGTCCCGTGTCCAGTTCAGGTGTGTCCAAGTCAACCTGCAGAGAGTGGAGTAGTTCCAGGTGGAAGCTTAGGGTTTCTAACTCACCTGTATCCAGGGGTTACCTGATGCTAGCCTCACATTATGGGATGGAGGAGGAAGTAAGTCTAGAGATCAATTATGTTCCTGCACAGTTCAGAGGCTGAACTCAGGCTACTGCTACACGACACACTGGTAGATAATTCTAATGAATTCTACAGAAGTCTCTGTGATCTTTAGCTCAGTTCTGCTAATTCACACATGGAGACAGGATAAATAAATATAAATGGAATATAAATGAAAAGTAAATTAAATATAAAATATTAATATAATTTTCTATATATACAAATATATTCAAAAGTACAAAAATATAAATAAACCTAAAATATATTAAAAAAATAAAAATTAAATGAAATAACCTAAGAAATACAAATATATTCAAAAGTACAAAAATATAAATGAAAGATAAAAAAAATTAATGAAATATTCTATATATACAAACTGTATACTAAATGTATACAAAGTACAGAAAAAAGGAGCAATATTTTATCGTGTAATATTTTCTAGCACCTTTTTTACACTTGGAATACATTTTGTATATATAGAATATTTAATTTAATTTATTATTCATTTCTATTTTTCGAGCCTGTTTTCTGCACGAGCTGATAACCAGATCACGCTGACCAATGCCATAAACAGATCAGAGACATTTTGTGTAAGTGTGAGAGGATCTTTGTGGTATAATCATACACGTGGACACGGTAGATCACACACTCTGTTACAGAATTCGGTCCAGATTTCACTGGACACTGGACTCCGTGTGGTGAGGAATAATCTCACACCACTGTGGAATAAAAGCAGTTTAATCAGCGCTGTGTGAGTAAAAGCAGGCTGAGGAGTCGTCCTGGTTAAGACTGGTTAAGGACGTAGCTGAAGGTGGAGATAGAAGCGGCTGTTTCTGCATTTCCTTCTTTTCTATGCTCTCTTTCTGGAAACTTCACTCATCTATCTATCAGTCTATCAGTCCATCAGCTTTATTCTGATTATCATTCTGAGGAAGTCTCCAGCAGCACAACTTTTACTTTTTCACCCTGAAGCTAAAATCTGAGTGTGTGTGTGTGTGTGTGTGTGTGTGTGTGTGTGTGTGTGTGTGTGTGTGCCTTTTCCTCAAACGATGAATAATATATTAAACATTTTAGTGCAGCGTGTGTTTTATCAGCAGCCAGTGGAGTGGTATAAAGATTGGAAATGACTGGATTGGTATGAAATGATAAATCAGTCCAATGAGAAAGAGAGCACTGTTCCTCAAGCAGGTGTGTGTAGCGTGGGAGAGGAGAGACGGCTCAAAGACACACACACACCCACACACACACACACACTCAGACCTTCATGATGTCTTTGAAAACCCCAGTGAGGATCTGAGGGAATGTTGAAGCCGACGTGGTGTTTGCAGTGTTGCCCAACGTTCATTACACTGAAGATGATGATGATGTTGACACAGTCGCACAACACACAGCCACTCAGTGACTCACACGCCTAATCACTGTAATCAGACCTCCTTCCCAACGAGCAGAAAGTGATGGAAAGCTGGAGAAGGAAAGTGTCAAAAGATCTGAATGAATATTTTAGCTGGGTTTGATTTGTTTCTGCTTCTGTGTGGATTTACTGCATCAGTTAAACAGGAGTCTTTCTGCAGGAAGGAGACTAAGTAAAGCTGGTAAAGCTGGTGTGTGTGTGTGGGGGGGGGTGAGGTAGGTGTGTCTGTGGATCAGACATGTATTAGCTCTGAACAGTCAGCTCATTGTGAAACATCACATTCCAGCTGAATCTCCTCCCGACTCTTTCGTAAAAGATCAGAGCCACGCTAAGTGGTTAGCTCACTACGAAGGGATTAGGGTGTAGGGAGAGATTCAATGCTTCTGGCTCTACCCATTGGCCACGCCCATTCATCATTATTCTAACCTTTCTTGTGGTGCCATCCCAGTCCTAGCCATTGTATACAGAATATAATCATCTTCAGTGTTACAGCGATTCTCATACCTTATCGTTTCTATAGCAACAGCACACACTCCACAACAACCTGTGAAGTTTCTGTCAGGAGAAACGTGTGTGTGTGAGTGTGTGTGTGTGTGTGTAAGGAGTCTCCAGTGTCAGTGTATCAGTCAGAGGTGAAGCTGGAAGATTTCCACATCTTCAGGACAGAGGAGTTTACTCTTCTTTGTGGTTTCTATGGTAACAAGCTGCGAGAGAAAGAGAAGAAAGAGAGGCTGCTGAGGGAAGGAGTGTTTATAGCTGCCATAACATAAGTGACAAGAGGAACTAATGTGTCCTTTAAAGTTAAATGTATTCAGAGATAAATGGATAAAATGTATTTTGAATTTAATAAAGAAAAATGGAATCTAATCTAACCCTGATTAACTAAACCTGATTCATCAGCTTTAAGCGGAAGCAATGAGCTCGCTAGTCTGCTATCAGACACCAGCAGTGTTTAATTTAAAAATGTAAGATAATAAATCATGATTTCTGTAAAAAGTTGGATATTTCAGACTGTTCAACTCGATCCGCTAATCAGAAGCTCAATAACACCCTTTAACCCTTTAAGATAATCAGGTTAAAATAATAAAATATTCAGATTTATTGTCAGATAAAACGCTGCAATTAATATAAAGTAAATTATTGTTCAAATTTAAACACAAATCAGAATTTTATCATTTGAAACAATTTGTACACGATCATTTAAAATGGAGAGGAATCAACATTTGGAGATAAAGAGTAAGATTACTGAGACACTCTGAGATTATATATTCTAAATACTGAGATGATTAAACTATTTATTCTGTAATACATCAGAAGATCTATGAAGAAGTTTATCTGTGATGTGAACCTTCCAGAAATTCACCCGGAAAACACTGCTTCATGTTCCTGAGGATGTGTAACTGTGTGTGTGTGTGTGTGTGTGTGTGTGTGTGTGTGTGTGTGTGTGTGTGTGTAATGAATCCATGTCCCTCTGATTCAGACGTGTTAAATGATGAACAGCAGTGGTGTTGTGTTTATTATTAGGTTGTTGTGTGTTTATTGTCAGGAGATGTTTAGGTTGGTTTTGGTGTGATTTCCGTGTCATTTACATGTTGTTTATGTGTTATTTACGTGTCATTTATGTGTCATTTACATGTTACTTACGTGTCATTTACGTTATCTACGTGTCATTTATGTGTCATTTATGTGTCATTTACGTGTTATTTACGTTATTTACGTGTCATTTATGTATTATTTACGTGTCATTTACATTATTTATATGTTACTTATGTGTTATTTACGTGTCATTTACGTGCCATTTATGTGTTATTTACGTGTCATTTATGTGTCATTTACGTGTTATTTACGTTATTTACGTAATTTACGTGTCATTTACGTGTCATTTACATGTTATTTACGTGTCATTTATGTCATTTACGTGTCAGTTATGTGTCATTTACGTGTTATTTATGTGTTATTTACGTGTCATTTACGTGTCATTTACATGTTATTTACGTGTCATTTATGTGTCATTTACGTGTCAGTTATGTGTCATTTACATGTTATTTATGTGTTATTTACGTGTCATTTACGTGTCACTTATGTGTCATTTACGTGTCAGTTATGTGTCATTTACGTGTTATTTACATGTTATTTACGTCATTTACGTGTCATTTATGTCATTTACGTTATTTACGTCATTTATGTGTCATTTACGTTATTTACATGTCATTTATGTGTCATTTACATGTTATTTATGTGTTATTTACGTGTCATTTACGTGTCATTTATGTGTTATTTATGTGTCATTTATGTGTCATTTACGTGTTATTTACGTTATTTACGTCATTTACGTGTCATTTATGTGTCATTTACGTGTCATTTACATGTTATTTACGTGTCATTTATGTGTCATTTACATGTTATTTACGTGTCATTTACGTGTCATTTATGTGTCATTTACGTGTCAGTTATGTGTCATTTACGTGTTATTTACGTTATTTACGTCATTTACGTGTCATTTATGTGTCATTTACGTGTCATTTACATGTTATTTACGTGTCATTTACGTGTTATTTACATGTCATTTATGTGTTATTTACGTGTCATTTATGTGTCATTTACATGTTATTTACGTGTCATTTACGTGTCATTTATGTGTTATTTATGTGTCATTTATGTGTCATTTACGTGTTATTTACGTTATTTACGTCATTTACGTGTCATTTATGTGTCATTTACGTGTCATTTACATGTTATTTACGTGTCATTTATGTGTCATTTACATGTTATTTACGTGTCATTTACGTGTCATTTATGTGTCATTTACGTGTCAGTTATGTGTCATTTACGTGTTATTTACGTTATTTACGTCATTTACGTGTCATTTATGTGTCATTTACGTGTCATTTACATGTTATTTACGTGTCATTTACGTGTTATTTACATGTCATTTATGTGTTATTTACGTGTCATTTATGTGTCATTTACATGTTATTTACGTGTCATTTACGTGTCATTTATGTGTCATTTACGTGTCATTTATGTGTCATTTACGTGTCATTTACATGTTATTTACGTGTCATTTACGTGTTATTTACATGTCATTTATGTGTTATTTACGTGTCATTTATGTGTCATTTACGTGTTATTTACGTTATTTACGTCATTTACGTGTCATTTATGTGTCATTTACGTGTCATTTACATGTTATTTACGTGTCATTTACGTGTCATTTATGTGTCATTTACGTGTCATTTATGTGTCATTTATGTGTCATTTACATGTTATTTACGTGTCATTTACGTGTCATTTATGTGTCATTTACGTGTCAGTTATGTGTCATTTACGTGTTATTTACGTCATTTACGTGTCATTTATGTGTCATTTATGTGTCATTTACGTTATTTACATGTCATTTATGTGTCATTTACATGTCATTTATGTGTCATTTACGTGTCATTTACGTGTCATTTATGTGTTATTTACATGTCATTTATGTGTTATTTATTTGTCATTTATGTGTCATTTACGTGTTATTTACGTTATTTACGTCATTTACGTGTCATTTATGTGTCATTTATGTGTCATTTACATGTTATTTACGTGTCATTTACGTGTCATTTATGTGTCATTTACGTGTTATTTACGTCATTTATGTGTTATTTACGTGTCATTTATGTGTCATTTACGTGTTATTTACGTTATTTACGTCATTTACGTGTCATTTATGTGTCATTTATGTGTCATTTACATGTTATTTACGTGTCATTTACGTGTCATTTATGTGTCATTTACGTGTTATTTACATGTCATTTATGTGTTATTTACGTGTCATTTATGTGTCATTTACGTGTTATTTACGTTATTTACGTCATTTACGTGTCATTTATGTGTCATTTACATGTTATTTACGTGTCATTTATGTGTCATTTACGTGTCAGTTATGTGTCATTTACGTGTTATTTACATGTCATTTATGTGTTATTTACGTGTCATTTATGTGTCATTTACGTGTTATTTACGTTATTTACGTCATTTACGTGTCATTTATGTGTCATTTACATGTTATTTACGTGTCATTTATGTGTCATTTACGTGTCAGTTATGTGTCATTTACGTGTTATTTACATGTCATTTATGTGTTATTTACGTGTCATTTATGTCATTTACGTGTTATTTACGTTATTTACGTCATTTACATGTTATTTACGTGTCATTTACGTGTCATTTATGTGTCATTTACGTGTCAGTTATGTGTCATTTACGTGTTATTTACGTCATTTATGTGTTATTTACGTGTCATTTATGTGTCATTTACGTGTCATTTACATGTTATTTACGTGTCATTTACGTGTCATTTATGTGTCATTTACGTGTCATTTATGTGTCATTTACATGTTATTTACTGATGTTATTTACGTGTCATTTATGTGTTATTTACGTGTCATTTACGTGTCATTGTGTTATTAGTTATTTCATTAGTTTTAGTATTTATGTATTAGTGTATTTAGTATTTATGTATTTATGTGTATTTACTGTCATTTAGTGTATTTAGTATTTACTGTATTTATCATTTATGTTTACGTTATTTACATGTCATTTATGTGTCATTTACATGTTATTTATGTTATTTATGTGTCATTTACGTGTCATTTATGTGTTATTTACGTCATTTATGTGTTATTTACGTGTCATTTACGTGTCATTTACATGTCATTTACGTGTTATTTATGTGTCATTTACATCATTTATGTTTCATTTATGTGTCATTTACGTGTCATTTATGTGTTACTTACGTGTTATTTACGTTATTTACGTGTCATTTATGTGTCATTTACGTGTCAGTTATGTGTCATTTACGTGTTATTTACATGTCATTTATGTGTTATTTACGTGTCATTTATGTGTCATTTACGTGTTATTTACGTTATTTACGTCATTTACGTGTCATTTATGTGTCATTTACATGTTATTTACGTGTCATTTATGTGTCATTTACGTGTCAGTTATGTGTCATTTACGTGTTATTTACATGTCATTTATGTGTTATTTACGTGTCATTTATGTCATTTACGTGTTATTTACGTTATTTACGTCATTTACATGTTATTTACGTGTCATTTACGTGTCATTTATGTGTCATTTACGTGTCAGTTATGTGTCATTTACGTGTTATTTACGTCATTTATGTGTTATTTACGTGTCATTTATGTGTCATTTACGTGTCATTTACATGTTATTTACGTGTCATTTACGTGTCATTTATGTGTCATTTACGTGTCATTTATGTGTCATTTACGTGTCATTTACATGTTATTTACGTGTCATTTACATGTCATTTACGTGTCATTTATGTGTCATTTACGTGTCATTTACATGTTATTTACGTGTCATTTACGTGTCATTTATGTGTCATTTACGTGTCATTTATGTGTCATTTATGTGTCATTTACATGTTATTTACGTGTCATTTACGTGTCATTTATGTGTCATTTACGTGTCAGTTATGTGTCATTTACGTGTTATTTACGTTATTTACGTCATTTACGTGTCATTTATGTGTCATTTATGTGTCATTCACGTTATTTACATGTCATTTATGTGTCATTTACGTTATTTACATGTCATTTATGTGTTATTTACGTGTCATTTACGTGTAATTTATGTGTTATTTACATGTCATTTATGTGTTATTTATGTGTCATTTATGTGTCATTTACATGTTATTTACGTGTCATTTACGTGTCATTTACGTGTCATTTACGTGCCATTTATGTGTTATTTATGTGTTATTTACGTGTCATTTATGTGTTATTTACGTGTCATTTATGTGTTATTTACGTATCATTTACGTGTCATTTATGTGTTATTTACGTCATTTACGTGTTATTTACGTCATTTATGTGTCATTTACGTGTCATTTATGTGTCATTTACGTGTCATTTATGTGTTATTTACGTGTCATTTACGTGTCATTTACATGTTATTTATGTGTTATTTACGTCATTTACGTGTCATGTTATTTACGTGTTATTTATGTGTCATTTACGTTATTCACGTGTCATTTACGTGTTACTTATGTCATTTATGTGTCATTTACGTGCCATTTATGTGTTATTTATGTGTTATTTACGTGTCATTTATGTGTTATTTACGTGTCATTTATGTGTTATTTACGTATCATTTACGTGTCATTTATGTGTTATTTACGTGTCATTTACGTGTTATTTACGTCATTTATGTGTCATTTACGTGTCATTTATGTTCATTTACGTGTCATTTATGTGTCATTTACGTGTCATTTATGTGTTATTTACGTGTCATTTACGTGTCATTTACATGTTATTTATGTGTTATTTACATGTCATTTACGTGTCATTTGTTATTTACGCGTCATTTACGTGTCATTTATGTCATTTACGTGTTATTTATGTGTCATTTACATGTCATTTACGTGTCATTTATGTGTCACTTACATGTCATTTATGTGTTATTTACATGTCATTTACTTGTCATTTATGTGTCATTTACGTGTCATTTGTGTTATTTACGTCATTTATGTGTCATTTATGTGTCATTTACGTGTCATTTATGTGTTACTTACGTGTTATTTACGTTATTTACGTGTCATTTATGTGTTATTTACATGTCATTTATGTGTCATTTATGTGTTATTTATGTCATTTACGTGTCATTTATGTGTCATTTACTTGTTATTTACGTGCCATTTACATGTTATTTACGTGTTATGTGTCATTTATGTGTCATTTATGTGTCATTTACGTGTCATTTATGTGTCACTTACATGTCATTTACGTGTCATTTACGTGTTATTTACGTTATTTACGTGTCATTTATGTGTTATTTACGTGCCATTTATGTGTTATTTATGTGTCATTTACATGTCATTTACGTGTCATTTATGTGTCATTTACTTGTTATTTATGTGTCATTTACGTGTCATTTATGTGTTGTGTAATTTACGTGTCATTTATGTGTTATTTACGTGTCATTTATGTGTCATTTACATGTGATTTGTTATTTACGTGTCATTTACGTTATTTACGTCATTTACGTGTCATTTATGTCATTTATGTGTTATTTACGTGTCATTTACGTGTCGTTTATGTGTCATTTATGTGTCATTTACGTGTTATTTATGTGTCATTTAAATGACACGTAAATGACACATTACCGTAATCATAAATGACATGTAATTTACGTGTTAATGAAAATAATGACACTTTAAACCGGTAAAAATTTATGAAAAATTTACAGGGTAAATTAAAACACTCATCTCCTGACTTTAAAAACGCTAACTATAATAAACATTTACATGCATTACGTGTCATTTATTTTCATTTATATTTCATTTATGTGTCATTTACGTGTCATTTACATGTGATTTATGTTATTTACGTGTCATTTACTGTTATTTACATGTGATTTATGTTATTTACGTGTCATTTACTTGTTTATTTACCTCATTTACGTGTTATTTATGTGTTATTTATGTCATTTACGTGTCATTTATGTTTTATTTATTTTCATTTACGTGTCATTTACGTGTCATTTATGTGTTATTTATGTGTCATTTACGTGTCATTTACGTGCCATTTATGTTATTTATGTGTCATTTACGTGTTATTTATGTGTCATTTACGTGTCATTTATGTGTTATTTACGTGTCATTTAGTGTTTAGTTATTTACGTGTCATTTATGTGTTATTTACGTCATTTATGTGTCATTTATGTGTCATTTACGTGTCATTTACGTGTCATTTATGTGTCATTTACTGTCATTT
Organism: Hemibagrus guttatus; assembly: GCA_033459395.1. Classification (NCBI taxonomy): domain Eukaryota; kingdom Metazoa; phylum Chordata; class Actinopteri; order Siluriformes; family Bagridae; genus Hemibagrus; species Hemibagrus guttatus. Next base: position 767,721 of record JAUCMX010000004.1, read on the forward strand.
ATGTGTCATTTACGTGTCATTAATGTGTTGTGTCATTTACGTGTCATTTATGTGTTATTTACGTGTCATTTATGTGTCATTTACATGTGATTTATGTTATTTACGTGTCATTTACGTTATTTACGTCATTTACGTGTCATTTATGTCTTTTATGTGTTATTTACGTGTCGTTTACGTGTCGTTTACATGTCATTTATGTGTCATTTACGTGTTATTTATGTGTCATTTAAATGACATGTAAATGACACATAAATGACACATAAATAACGTAAATGACACGTAAGTAACATGTAAATGACACATAAATGACACCAAAACCAACCTAAACATCTGACAATAAACACACAACCTAATAATAAACACAACACCACTACGTGTCATTTATGTCATTTATATTTCATTTACGTGTCATTT
>JAUCMX010000004.1:773134-785634 GCA_033459395.1 Hemibagrus guttatus
ATATTAAATAAATTCAGTGCACACAGACTGAAGTAGTTTAAGTCTTTGGTTCTTTTAATTGTGATGATTTTGGCTCACATTTAACAAAAACCCACCAATTCACTCTCTCAACTAATTAGAATACTTCATAAGACCAATAAAAAAACATTTTTAGTGAATTGTTGTCCTTCTGGAAAGTATGTTCATTTACTGTACATGTACTCAATACTTGGTAGGGGATCCTTTTGCTTTAATTACTGCCTCAATTGGGCGTGGCATGGAGGTGATCAGTTTGTGGCACTGCTGAGGTGGTATGGAAGCCCAGGTTTCTTTGACAGTGACCTTCAGCTCATCTGCATTTTTTGGTCTCTTGTTTCTCATTTTCCTAATCTAGCCATGGGGGTCACAGTCCAGTGACTTCTGTGCCGGTCCCAAGCCCGGATAAATAGAGAGGGTTGCGTCAGGAAGGGCATCCGGCGTAAAACATTGCCAAATTTAACCATGCGAATCGTCAGTACGAATTTCATACCGGATCGGTCGAGGCCCGGGTTAACAACGACCGCCATCGGCGCCGTTGACCTACAGGGCGCCGGTGGAAATTGGGCTACTGTTGGTCGAAGAAGTAGAGGAGGGAGGAGAGTGCACAGACAGAGAGAGAAGAGGAAAGGTAAGAGTGTAGGACTGAGAATAGGAACTCTGAATGTTGGTACTATGACAGGGAAAGGTAGAGAGCTGGCTGATGTGATGGAGAGAAGGAAGGTGGATATACTGTGTGTACAGGAGACCAGGTGGAAGGGTAGCAAGGCTCGTAGTATAGGAGCAGGATTCAAGCTGTTTTATTATGGTGTGGATAGTAAGAGAAATGGGGTAGGTGTGGTCCTGAAGGAGGAGTTTGTGAGGAATGTCCTGGAGGTGAAGAGAGTGTCAGACAGAGTGATGAGTCTGAAGTTAGAGATTGAAGGGGTGATGTTGAATGTTGTTAGTGGTTATGCCCCACAGGTAGATTGTGAGTTAGTGGAGAAAGAGAGATTCTGGAGTGAATTAGATGAGGTGATGGAGAGTATTCCCACGGGTGAGAGAGTGGTGATAGGAGCGGATTTTAATGGACATGTTGGCGAGGGGAACACAGGTGATGAGGAGGTGATGGGCAAGTTTGGAGTTAAGGAAAGGAACCTTGAAGGACAGATGGTAGTGGACTTTGCTAAGAGGATGGACATGGGTGTGGTTAACACTTATTTTCAGAAGAGGGAGGAGCATAGAGTGACTTACAAGAGTGGAGGTAGGAGAACACAGGTAGACTACATTCTATGTAGAAGAGGCAATCTGAAAGAGATTAGTGACTGTAAAGTGGTAGTGGGAGAGAGTGTAGCCAGACAGCATAGGATGGTGGTGTGTAGGATGACTTTGATGGTCTGTAAGACGAAGAGGTCAAAGATAGAGAAGAAAACCAAGTGGTGGAAGCTGAAAAAGGAGGAATGTTGTGAGGAATTTAGACAGAAGTTGAGGCAGGCTCTGGGTGGTCAGGTAGTGCTGCCAGATGACTGGGAAACTACAGCAGAAGTGATCAGGGAGACAGGGAGAAAGGTGCTGGGTGTGTCATCTGGAAGGAGGAAAGAAGATAAGGAGACTTGGTGGTGGAATGAGGAAGTTCAGGATAGTATCCAGAGGAAGAGGTTAGCCAAGAAGAAGTGGGACATGGACAGGACTGAAGAGAATAGACAGGAATACAAGGAGTTACAGCACAGAGTGAAGAGGGAGGTGTCTAAGGCCAAGCAGAAGGCATATGAAGAGTTGTACACTAGGTTAGACACTAGAGAAGGAGAGAAGGACTTGTACAGGTTAGCTAGGCAGAGGGATCGAGATGGGAAGGATGTGCAGCAAGTTAGAGTTATTAAGGATAGAGATGGAAGGGTGCTCACAAGTGAGGAGAGTGTACAGAGGAGATGGAAGGAATACTTTGAGGAGCTGATGAATGAGGAAAATGAGAGGGAAAAAAGAGTAGAAGGGGTGAACTCTGTGGAACAGAAAGTAGATAAGATTAGAAAGGATGAAGTCAGGAAGGCTTTGAAGAGGATGAAAAGTGGGAAGGCAGTTGGTCCTGATGACATCCCGGTGGAGGTCTGGAAGTGTCTGGGAGAGGCAGCAGTGGAATTTTTAGCTAGTTTGTTCAACAGGGTTTTAGAGAGTGAGAGGATGCCTGAGGAATGGAGAAGAAGTGTGTTAGTGCCGATCTTTAAGAATAAGGGTGACGTGCAGAGTTGCAGTAACTATAGGGGGATAAAGTTGATGAGCCATACAATGAAGGTATGGGAAAGAGTGGTGGAAGCTAGGTTAAGGAAGGTAGTGGAAATTTGTGAGCAGCAGTATGGCTTCATGCCCAGAAAGAGCACAACAGATGCAATTTTTGCTCTGAGGATTTTGATGGAGAAGTATAGGGATGGTCAGAAGGAGTTGCACTGTGTGTTTGTAGACTTGGAGAAAGCGTATGACAGGGTGCCAAGAGAAGAGCTGTGGTACTGTATGAGGAAGTCAGGAGTAGCGGAGAAGTATGTCAGAGTGGTGAAGGACATGTATGAGAGGAGCAGGACAGTGGTGAGGTGTGCTGTAGGTCAGACAGAGGAGTTCAATGTGGAGGTGGGACTGCATCAGGGATCGGCTCTTAGCCCCTTCCTGTTTGCTATAGTGATGGACCAGTTGTCAGAGGAGGTCAGACAGGAGTCTCCTTGGACAATGATGTTTGCAGATGACATTGTGATCTGTAGTGAGAGCAGGGAGCAGGTGGAGGAAAACCTGGAGAGGTGGAGGTTTGCGCTGGAGAGAAGAGGAATAAAAGTCAGTGGTAGTAAGACTGAGTACATGTGTGTGAATGAAAGGGAGGGAAGTGGAACAGTAAGGTTACAGGGTGAAGAGGTGAAGAAGGTACAGGAGTTTAAGTACTTGGGGTCAACAGTCCAGAGTAATGGAGAGTGTGGGAAAGAGGTAAAGAAGCGAGTGCAGGCAGGTTGGAATGGGTGGAGAAAGGTGTCGGGAGTTCTGTGTGATCAGAAAATATCAGTGAGAATCAAGGGGAAGGTGTACAGGACAGTGGTGAGACCAGCCATGCTGTATGGTTTAGAGACAGTGTCACTGAGGAAGAGACAGGAGTCAGAGCTCGAGGTAGCAGAGCTGAAGATGTTGAGGTTCTCTTTGGGAGTGACAAGATTGGACAGGATTAGGAATGAGTACATCAGAGGGACAGCTCATGTTGGACGTTTGGGGGACAAAGTTAGGGAGGCCAGATTAAGATGGTTTGGACATGTTCAGAGGAGGGACAGTGAGTACATTGGTAGGAGAATGTTGGACATGGGGCTGCCAGGCAGGAGGCAAAGAGGAAGGCCAAAGAGGAGGTATATGGATGTAATAAATGAGGATATGAAGCTAGGGGGTTTGCAAGGGTTGAGGATGCAGAAGATAGGGATAGGTGGAGAGAGATGATTCGCTGTGGCGACCCCTGAAGGGAAAAGCCGAAAGAAGAAGAAGAAGAAGTTTCTCTTTTTTCCTCTTGACAATACCCCACAGATTCTCTATGGGGTTCAGGTCTGGTGAGTTTGCTGGCCAGTCAAGCACACCAACACCATGGTCATTTAACCAACTTCTGGTGCTTTTGGCAGTGTGGGCAGTGCCAAATCCTGCGGGAAAAATGAAATCAGCATCTTCAAAAAGCTGGTCAGCAGAAGGAAGCATGAAGTGCTCCAAAATTTCCTGGTAAACAGGTGCAGTGACTTTGGTTTTCAAAAAACACAATGGACCAACACCAGCAGATGACATTGCACCCCAAATCATCACAGACTGTGGAAACTTAACACTGGACTTCAAGCAACTTGGGCTATGAGCTTCTCCACCCTTCCTCCAGACTCTAGGACCTTGGTTTCCAAATGAAATACAAAACTTGCTCTCATCTGAAAAGAGGACTTTGGACCACTGGGCAACAGTCCAGCTCTTCTTCTCCTTAGCCCAGGTAAGACGCCTCTGACGTTGTCTGTGGTTCAGGAGTGGCTTAACAAGAGGAATACGACAACTGTAGCCAAATTCCTTGACACGTCTGTGTGTGGTGGCTCTTGATGCCTTGACCCCAGCCTCAGTCCATTCCTTGTGAAGTTCACTCAAATTCTTGAATGGATTTTGCTTGACAATCCTCATAAGGCTGCGGTTCTCTCGGTTGGTTGTGCATCTTTTTCTTCCACACTTTTTCCTTCCACTCCACTTCCTGTGAACATGCTTGGATACAGCACTCTGTGAACAGCCAGCTTCTTTGGCAATGAATGTTTGTGGCTTACCCTCCTTGTGAAGGGGGTCAATGATTGTCTTCTGGACAACTGTCAGGTCAGCAGTCTTCCCCATGATTGTGTAGCCTAGTGAACCAAACTGAGAGACCATTTTGAAGGCTCAGGAAACCTTTGCAGGTGTTTTGAGTTGATTAGCTGATTGGCATGTCACCATATTCTAATTAGTTGAGAGAGTGAATTGGTGGGTTTTTGTTAAATGTGAGCCAAAATCATCACAATTAAAAGAACCAAAGACTTAAACTACTTCAGTCTGTGTGCACTGAATTTATTTAATACACGAGTTTCACAATTTGAGTTGAATTACTGAAATAAATGAACTTTTCCACGACATTCTAATTTATTCAGATGCTCCTGTATTGTTATATTGTCTTTTAGGGAAAACTGACTGTATGTAGTATGAGGTGCATTGTGTTCCACTCAGAAGGAAATGCACTACATAGGCAGCATCAGTGCACTAGTAGGCAGCATCAGTGCACTAGGTATGCAGCATCAGTGCACTACATAGGCAGCATCAGTGCACTAGGTATGCAGCATCAGTGCACTACATAGGCAGCATCAGTGCACTCATAGGCACATCAGTGCACTACATAGGCAGCATCAGTGCACTAGGTATGCAGCATCAGTGCACTACATAGGCAGCATCAGTGCACTACATAGGCAGCATCAGTGCACTAGGTAGGCAGCAGCATCAGTGCACTAGGTATGCAGCATCAGTGCACTACATAGGCAGCATCAGTGCACTAGTAGCACATCAGTGCACTACATAGCAGCATCAGTGCACTACATAGGCAGCATCAGTGCACTAGGTATGCAGCATCAGTGCACTACATAGGCAGCATCAGTGCACTACATAGGCAACATCAGTGCACTACATAGTCAGCATCAGTGCACTAGGTATGCAGCATCAGTGCACTAGGTAGGCAGCATCAGTGCAGTAGGTATGCAGCATCAGTGCACTACATAGGCAGCATCAGTGCACTAGGTATGCAGCAGCATCAGTGCACTAGGTATGCAGCATCAGTGCACTACATAGGCAGCATCAGTGCACTACATAGGCAGCATCAGTGCACCACATAGGCAGCATCAGTGCACATAGGCAGCATCAGTGCACTAGGTAGGCAGCATCAGTGCACTACATAGGCAGCATCAGTGCACTACATAGGCAGCATCAGTGCACTAGGTATGCAGCATCAGTGCACTAGGTAGGCAGCATCAGTGCACTACATAGGCAGCATCAGTGCACTACATAGGCAGCATCAGTGCACTAGGTAGGCAGCATCAGTGCACTACATAGGCAGCATCAGTGCACTACATAGGCAGCATCAGTGCACTAGGTATGCAGCATCAGTGCACTAGGTAGGCAGCATCAGTGCACTACATAGGCAGCATCAGTGCACTATAGGCAGCATCAGTGCACTAGGTAGGCAGCATCAGTGCACTATAGGCAGCATCAGTGCACTACATGGGCAGCATCAGTGCACAAAAGAATATGAAAGGGGAAAATCAGTGCACTAAAAAATAGGAAAGGGGAAAATCAGTGCACAAATAGGCAGCATCAGTGCACAAATAGGCAGCATCAGTGCACTATAGCAGCATCAGTGCACTAATAGGCAGCATCAGTGCACTACATAGGCAGCATCAGGCACTACATAGGCAGCATCAGTGCACTAAAAAATAGGAAAAGGGAAATCAGTGCACAAATAGCAGCATCAGTGCACTACATAGGCAGCATCAGGCACTACATAGGCAGCATCAGGCACTACATAGGCAGCATCAGTGCACTAGGTATGCAGCATCAGTGCACTACATAGGCAGCATCAGTGCACTACATAGGCAAAAATAAAAGGGCACTACATAGGCAGCATCAGTGCACTAAAAAATAGGCAACATAAAAAGTGCACTACATAGGCAGCATCGGGTTTGGCACTACCCAAATAGGCAACATAAAAAGGTGGCACTTTTCAGATAAATTCTGTCCCTCTGACCTTATTTTAGCTAAAACTGAGAGCAGCATCTCATCAGTGTTTCCCTGCTGTAAACAATCCCATAATTCTGTTCACTGAAACAGAGAAAGACTCCACGAACTGAAGAGTCATATTAGTAATTAATCAAGAGTTGTAAATTACATACAGAGTCATTTATAATGTAACTGTATATGTAATATAATGTAATATGTAAATGTAAATGTAATTGAGTCATTTAGAATATAAGTGAATCATGCAAGAATCAGTTATGAATAGAAGTGAATATAGAAAAGCAATGAATCAAAAGTAAATAATCAAAATGAATCAAAAGTACATAAAAGAGTCGTTTATAAATGACACTGAATCATACAAGGAGTTGTTTTCAAATCCTTCACCTGGAAAATCTGAAGAGCTAAATATGTTTTATTGTGTGTAGAAGATAAAATAGAAGGTATGCAGCCTTGCACACACACACACACCCCACACACACACACCTGCATCAACTCTAAGGAACATTAACGTTATAGGAAGAGCATTGCCATAAGGGAACTCATTCATCGTTATTATCTGTGTGTGTGTGTGTGTGTGTGTGTGTGTGTGTGTGTGTGTGTGTTTGGGAGTTTGCTGAAAGATTCCAGAAGCCTCTACTTCTATCCAAGCTCCTGTATGGATCCTTTTTTGTGTGTGTGTGTGTGTGTGTGTGTGTGTGTGTGTGTGTGTGTGAAAGTGTGTGTGCGAGTGTGTGTGTGTGTGTGTGTGTGTGTGTGTCTTCACAGGCCTCCTGGGTCATGCGTTTGTCATCGTGACCTTTGACCTTTCAGGCCACGGTGGCAGAAGGAATGCAGAAGATGTTTACGCTGCTAAACTGATAGAGAACAGCTGTCTCCTGTGCACTCCTCCCTTTTTTGTGTGTGTGTGTGTGTGTGTGTGTGTGTGTGTGTGTGTGTGTGTGGTATCATAGCAGGGTGCATGCTCCAATCTCAGTAATATGACAAAATACCAAGTCACTTATTCAGCATCACATGTAGCAACCATGTGAGATTTCTGCTGGTTCCTGGTGGTCTTATGATGGTGTGATGTGATGGTGTGGTGCTTCTTAATGGTTTTAATGGGGGTTTGTGTCCAAGAATCCCACTGGTTCAATGAGTGATCCTGAACTTCAATGAAACTTGAAGACAGTGATGTATTGCAGGCGCTTTCAGCCTCTGAAAAAAAAATGTTCCTCTGGGGTTCTTTAGATGTTTAACGGTTTAGTTGCCTAAAGAGGTGGGACATGGAAACTTCACTGATCAGTTGTAGTAGTTTTTCTAGAACCTTCAAGAGTTCCTACACAAGAGAGACACACTGAAGAACACCCTTTGTTAGAAACCATTAAAACCATCAAAATTGAAGTTTAATTGAAAAAAGCGTTCCTCAAGAGTGCTTCAGACAGTTAACAGTTCCTTTAAGGTGCTGGATGGAATGCTTATTGTCCAAGTTTGTAAAGAATTGAAACCCTCAGACTGATGGGAAAGTGCTGAAGAGAAATGGACCATTAAGACACTCTCACAGTTCCACAAGGGTCCTCTGGATAGTTTAGAGTTCTCAGCTTCATAAAGAGATTCTAGTTAGAACCTACTCTGAAAGGAAAGCCCTTGTTTTAGGAGTCAGTGGAGAACATGTAAGAGTTACTCCAACAAACCAGACAACATTTACAGTAAACATTAAAACCATCAAATTTCATAGAAACCATCAAAATTAGTCTTAACGTTCCCTTCAGCAGGGAACCTTTCATGCAACACAACAACAACAGCAGCAGCACATCACTGCAACACTGTAACACTGTAACACTAACACTGCAATACAGTAACACTGTAGCACTTTAAGCCTGCGCTCCTCAGGAACACTGCAAAATTGTAACACTGCAACAAAGTAACAATGTAACACTGCAACACTGCGCTCCTCAGAAACACTGCAATACTGTAACACTGTAAAAACTTAACATTTAACACTGCACTCCTCCCAGAAACACGAAACACTGCAACACTGAACACTGAACACTGAACACTGCCTCCCCCCAGAAACACTGTAAGACAGTAACAGTGCAACACAGTAACACTGTAACACAGTAACACTGCAACACAGTAACACTGCAACACTGAACACGGGTTAAAACACTGCCCCCAGAAACACTGCAACACAGTAACACTGCAAAAAACAGTAACCCCCCTTTGAAACAAGTAACACTGAAACACTGAAACCCCAGAAACACGAACACTGAAACACTGCCCCCAGAAACACTGAACACGGTCCTCAAAACGTAACACTGCAAAAATGAACACTGTAACACGGGCCTCCTCAGAAACACGTAACACGAAACACTGCAACACAGTAACACTGAAAAATGTAACACTGCGCTCCTCGGGAAACACTGAAACAGTAACATTGCAACACAGTAACACTGAAAACTGAACACTGTAACACTGGCTCCCCCAAAAACACTGTAACACGTAACATTGCAACACAGTAACACTGTAAAATGTAACACTGTAACACTGCGCTCCCCCGGGAACACTGAAACGTAACATTGCAACACAGTAACACTGTAAAACTGTAACACTGTAACACTGCGCTCCTCCAGAACACTGTAACACTGTAACATTGCAACACAGTAACACTTAAAACTGTAACACTGTAACACTGCGCTCCTCAGGAACATTGCAACACAGTAACACTGTAAAATTGTAAACTGCACTCCCCCCAGAAACATTGCAACAAAAAGTAACACTGAACATTGTAAACTGCGCTCCTCAGAAAAAAAATGCAATACTGTAACACTGAAACCCTGTAACACTGGCTCCTCAGGAAATTGCAGCACGTAAACTGAAAAAGTAAACTGCGCTCCTCGGGAAACCTGAAAAAAAGAAACTGTAACACTGAACCCCGGAACACGAACACGTAACACTGGCTCCTCAGGAACTTTTCAGCACAAAAATTAAACTGCAACACAGTAACACTGCGCTCCTCGGAACACTGCAACACAGTAACACTTTTCCCCCTCCTCAGGAATTTTTAAACACTTAAACTGCAACACAGTAACACTGCGCTCCCCCCGGGAAACACTGCAACAATGACACTGTAACACTGCAACACTGTAACACCCCGTAAAAATTTCCTGAAACCCCAACCTGTGCTCCTCAGGAAACTGAAACACTGTAAACTGCAACACGTAACACTGCGCTCCTCAGGAACACTGCAACAAAGTAACACTGTAACACTGCCTCCTCAGGAACACTGCAACACAGTGACACTGTGCCCCTCAGGAATTTTTCAGCACTTAAACTGCAACACAGTGACACGGGTTGGCCCCCCGTCAGGAACACTGCAGCACTGTAACACGGGCCCAAACACGTGAACACTGTGCCTCGCCCCCAGGAACACTGAAAAAGCACTGTAACACTCCCCCAAACCCCAAAGTGACACTGTGCTCGTCAGGAACACTGCAGCACTGTAACACTGCAACACAGTGACACTGCGCTCCTCAGGAACACTGTAACACTGTAACACGCTGTAACATTGCACTCCTCAGGAATGCTTTTAGTTTAACATATGAAATCAACTGTGATCAAGTGTTACATAAACTCCACCCACATCTATCCCCAGTACACCTGAAACAGTGTGTAGAGTGTGTTTGTGTTTATGTGTGTGTGTGTGTGTGTGTGTGTGTGTTTTTTTGTGTGTGTGTGTTTTTTTTTTTTTAGCTCACTCACTCCTCACAAAGTGCCATCTCTCTCAGTGTATCATTGGATTTGTTGATGGCTTAGTGAAGTGCTGCAACTTCTGGAAACTTCTCCATCGGCCCTTCCCCCCACCATACCACCCCTCTCATCCACACACACACACACACACACACCCCGTTTAAAAGCCCATTACACTGTGTTGTAATGTAAATGGTCCTGAGGTCTGGAGAGACTGAACAGGTGTCCGGCGCTGCAGCTCAGCTCTAATGCAGCCATTACACACACCAGTGTATTATCATAAAAGCCTAATGCAGACACACCTGATCAATAACAGACTCACACACACACACACACACACACACACACACACACACAAACCCCCTCAGACCCCCTCAGAAAAGACGGGCAGGGTCCTGATAGTCACTCACACACTCTGATTGTCTGTGGCAGTGAGACATCTCTCTCTCTCCCTCTCTCTCTCTCTTTGTCTCTCTCTCTTTTCTCTCTCTCTCTTTCTCTTTCTACACCTTTTCCCCTCTTTAAAAACAGATAAACTTATGAATATGCAATTTAGGCCCCAATGTCCACCTGCCATCGCAGACTAATGTCACTCCAGTTTAGCTAGCAGGTTAGCTAACTACAATCAAGCTAGCTCACCATGGTGTGATTATCAATGATTTATTTAACAGCAGCTCATAAGTCAGCATTACCATGACAACCACTGTCTGCTCATCGGTTCTATCAGTTAATGGCTAGCTAAAAGGCTAACCCAGGTTCTGCAGCTAAACGTTTCCAAGTACCATGTCATCATGTCAGACATAACTGGCTCCACAGTGTGAGTTTTTTTTTTTTTTGAGACATCAAAATCTGTGGTCATATGTAGCTCCGCCCCCTAATAGGTTTTATATGTGATTGGAGAGCAGCTGTGTTTTAAAACAAAGCAAAAACAATTGCGTTGAACTTGAGCGAAACAGAATCAGTGCTGTAGTCAAGCTGAAGCGTTTAACCAGAGAGTTTATACAGAAGTAAATAGATCATTTTTTGTCGTGTGTAATTCTGAGAGACATGAGTCAGTGCTCTTATTGGAGTTTATTACAATCCCCCACACACACACACACACACACACACTGCGGTCGAATCCTAACACTCGGCAGCTTTTAGAGATACTCGGTACAAAAGGCTTTGCGTGTAACATCTCTCTCCTAAAAGGCGAGATAGCGAGTGTGTGGCGTTCTGCGTGGCTCTTCTGACCCCCAACTCTTTCACCGTGTGTATTTTTAGCGGCGGTGCTGAGATCGAGCGCTTCTCGTTTGCCCCCACGCGTGTGTGAAGTGCACTCGGTGGACACGATGCTTTTACTCACGCCTCTGGATTGAAACACTCGCCATGAATCTCTGTGATACTGAAACTGTTCAAACTCTCAACTGCTTTAATATCTCAGCTGTCACACACCACTACACTACTGCCTGTGTGTGTGTGTGTGTGTGTGTGTGAGAGAGAGAGAGAGAGAGTTGAGTTCAACAGAGCAAAATATTTTTGAAAATATAAGAATGTTAGACAGAAACACAATAAACAGCAGCTGACCTGCTGAGACTCTGGGCGTGGCCTAGTATTCTAATGAGGTGTTTGACTGACAGCCGTCTATATGAGAGTCCAGCTCACAAGTAACTAAGCACAATGGCACAGAATTCAACCTCCACACAGTTACACAGTAGCTACACTCGCTAGGTTACCTTACACTTGCTAGGCTAGTCTTACTCGCTAGGTTCGCTTTCTCTTACTAAGTTATCTTACACTTGTTTTAGCTTACAGTCTTTTAGCTTCCACTCTCAGTTTTGACTCTATTGGTTAGCTTTTTGCTAACAAGCTTAGCTTTTTTGCTACATTAGCTTTCATTTGGCAGGTTTGATTCGTTTGGATCAGCAATAAAGTTCCCGGTCTTCAGAGCTGGTTACGTAGCTGCTATCTGAGCTGGTAAGCTGAAGCCAACATGGTTTCCACTGCCCTTTTTCATCAAATCACCTAAAAGAGAACCTCATGGAGAACTTCTTCTTCAGGGGTTTTGTTGTGTTTTGTTTGAGTGTTACTGCCACCAGTGGGACTGGTCATTTGCTGGACATCTGAGAGGAGGGAATGGGGCACTGAGGTGACCAATCAGATTCTGCAGCAAGGAGCAATGCCACACCTGGCCACCATGTAGCCACACCCATGATCCTGTAAAAAAAACAAAAAAACAAGTGCTCTGTGTGTGAAGGATAATCTGACCAAGTGCTCATCTGCTACACCTACAGAGTAACTTATCCATAATAAAATTAATTCCTCCAGATCAGCCACCGATGTCCTCCTCCCCTAACTCCTATCCCCTAGTCCCTTTTCCTTAGTCCCTGTTCTCTATCACCTATCTCCTAGTCCCTATCCCCGTCCCCTAACCCTTATACCCTAGTGCCTATCCCCCATCCCCTAACCCTTATACCCTAGTCCCTATCTCCTGTCCCCTAACCCTTATCCCCTAG
>JAUCMX010000004.1:790634-818134 GCA_033459395.1 Hemibagrus guttatus
CTGTATATATTATTTACAGTTCAATAGAATTTAAAAATATTTAATTCTGATGAAATCTACATTTATAAATCATTGTGTTTGAATAGATTAGCATTCCGTAGCATTCCGTTATGGAATGTTACATTAATAAAGTGTTTAGTTCACTTTAAATGATTTATTTATTTAAGTAGTTTGTTTTATTATGAAGTAATTGAAGAGGGCGGAGTTTTTATTAAATCTGTATAAATCCTTCATTTCGTTCCCTATCAAGTGCACGTGTGTAGTGTAGTGCGCTAAAGCCATTAAACACTCCCACCTTCTGCTCCGAGCTTCCTGTGTTGTTAAAAACGCAGCAATAAATCACACACACACACACACACACACATATATATATATATATAAAATAAATGTACAGTGATACATTCTCATGAATATTAATGAGCGAATATATAATGAGCTGTAATGTAACACAAGACTTTTTTTCTTTTCACATAAACCAGGTGATGGATTTTTCCTGCTTACACACACACACACACACACACACACACACACACAGAGAACATTTTCACAGTTCAGTATGAGTGTCTGAAGTGCACTAAATAGGGTGTAATGGTTTTGTACATTATGTAGTGTGTGTGTGTGTGTGTGTGTGTGTGTTACATAAAACTATACACAGCACTACATCACTACAGCTCATTATTTATTCACTAATTAATATTCATGAGGATGCAGAGGATGGGATATATATTTGTTTCTTATATATGTCAGAAAACACACACAAGCACACACCCACACAGACATACACACACACTCTCACAGACTCACACACACACACAGGTGTACAGTGCAGGTGGTACCATTACACAGCTATTGGTGAGTGCAAGAGCGTGCGTGTGTGTGTGTGTGTGTGTGTGTGTGTGTGTGTGTGTGTGTGTGTGTCTTCAGATATACTGTGTTCTGATAAAGCTGAATATTATGGGCTGTAATTTTACCACTAATTAAATATTTGATGTCGATACAAAAGTTAAAACTTAAATCATTTATATAAAGAATAAAATGATTTATCATTATTATTATTATTATTATTATTATTATTATTATTATTATCATTATTATTATTATTATTGTAAGATGAAAGTAATTTATTATTTAAATTGCATTTTAAATGTCATTATTGTTATATAACTGTTATACTGTTATAACTGTTCCATAATTGCTATTATTTAATATAAAAGATTCTGGAAATGTAATAAAAATAATTTTATTTATTATTTTAATAATAGTTTATTTATTTTATTTTAATAATAGTTTGTAATTATTTGAATTGCACAGTGGTGTGTGTTTTCATACATTTTGAACTTTATACATTATTTAATACACTTCTGTATTATTATTTAATTCACACACACACACACACACACACACACACACACACATTGCTGAACTCAGTAACAGATATCAATGTATTAATTCAATTAATTCACACACTAACACTCACTCAACACCACACACACACACACACACACACACACACACACACACATTGCTGAACTCAGTAACAGATATCAATGTATTAATTCAATTAATTCACACACTAACACTCACTCAACACCACACTCACTCAACACCACACACACGCACACTAACTGTATTTAACGCTGACTCGACATTTTTAAGCCTCTTCAGATGTTTAGACAAAAAGATGATGAAAGAAATGTATGATTATGAATATTTCTGTATGATTGGAGTTTATTACATTAATAACACCTTGGTGTGTGTGTGTGTGTGTGTGTGTGTATGTGTGTGTGTTATGAAGCAGGCGATTTGCTGCACGCTGGTGAACTGTACCTGCGACAATTTCAGACCCGGAAAGCTGAAACGTCGTCAGTGTGAGAACTGCAGGCACGGATGGGTCGCCCATGGTAACTAACACAAACAAACAAACAAAGCAATAAATAAATAAATAAATCAGAAGCAAAAGCGAATTGTGTTAAAGTCATTTATCTTCAGCGAGAGAGTTGCAGTGACATGAAGCAGAGTAAAGTGGGAGGGGCTGGATAATCATACATTATCATATGCAAATGTATGCAAATGAGCATGCCATTGATGGACAGGGCTGGGCATCAAATGTTTTTTGCATAATACCTAAAAGGCAAAAGATAGCTTTTTAATTGTAAACTAAATGCTAATCTCTGCTTTATGTAATTTGTTTTTGGCAAAAATTAAATATGTTTAATAAATATAAATATATATAATAAATATATGTAAGAAATATAATAATAATAATAATAATAATAATAATAATAATAATGTATAAATAATAAAATATTAAAATATGTTTCAGTACCTTAAAGGCAAAAGATAGCTTTTTAATTGTAATTAAGTCAATTAAATGCTTATCTCTAATAGCTTAAAAATGTAGAATTTTAGAATTTATTTTGTTTTATTTTATGTTATTTTATCACTCAACTCAACAATGAAGAATAGCTTAAAAAATAACTATATGGATTATACTCATGGTATAATTAATACAATTTAAATAAAAATTTTAAATAAATAAATTATCTAATAATTATTTAAAAATAAAAATGTTAAATTGGGTCTTTTGTAAACAACTTTAACATTTTTATTGTTTTAAAATGTTCCTGAAAGACAGCGTTACAATAAGAGAGCACGTCTGTGTGTGTGTGTGTGTGTGTGTGTGTGTGTAGCTCTGAGCAAGCTGAAGATGCAGCACACGTATGACGGAGGCCAGGTGGAGATCGTTCACTCCAACGTGGTGTTTGATATCTGCAGCCTGATGCTGTACGGAACGCAGGCCATCCCCGTGAGGCTGAAGATTCTGCTCGACCGACTCTTCAGCGTCCTCAAGCAGGACGAAGTCATCAAAATCCTCAACGCACTCGACTGGACGCTGCAGGACTACATACGGGGATACGTCCTACAGGTACACACACACACACACACACACACGAAAATAAAACCAAGATAAAACCTCAGATCTTTTAATACCTTTATTGTGAAATATCAACCAAGTGAAAAAGAAATAAACAGATTAAGGGAAAATAGCGCTCCAGAGCTCTCAGTATGTGAAGGGATGATCCGAATTTGTTGTTTCTTTGTTGATGTGGATTTGTGCTTCAGGTCGTTATCATGAGCCATGATTCCTTCCCATGAGACTCTACAGCGTGATGCTGCCACCACCATGCTTCACTCTGGGGTGATGGCAATGTTTGAATGATTAGCTGGTTTTTTTTTTATTGTTGTTTTTTTGCTTTTCCAGTAAAATATTTCTGTTTGATCAGCTGAATGTTGTTGGCTGTATGACATTAAATGATGCTGGATGCCGAGTTTCAGGGCTGAGGTTTGAGTTTGTGATGTCACTGAAGAAGCTGGTACAGTTTTGGACTAATCAGATTACAGGATGGAAACTTTTAGCTACAGATCCTGTGTGCTAAGGAAGCTAGCTAATTAGATTAGCTTATGGTAATGATGGACATATGGCGGTTGTCATGGCAGTGTTGTATTTTGATGGATAAGTCAGCTACAGAAGTTTCATCCGTTAGACGAATGTGAACTGGTTTACGAGCATTTGACTTGTTAAGTTATAGGAGTATGAATATTAGGAGTTAAGGGTGGTGAGGGTGAAGGACATGGGGCATGTCCAAATTTGCATATTCATATATACATATATTTATCGATGTGATAGTGATTGTAATGAGGGAGAATGTGTAGAAATGTTCCTCAGACATATTTAGTCGCTACTCTGACAGTACAGAAGGCCTATTATTCAACATGGATGGTTTAAAAATGTGTTTGTTTTCCTGATGCTTTCAGCAAATACGAGCGCAGAGTTTGGATTTTTATTGGAAAGCTATCATTAAACAGTTATTGGTAGTGCACATTTGGAGCCATGAGACTTATAGACTCCCTCCAGCTCTCATTACTGCTGTGATCACAGTGAATCATGTAAATACAATTTTGTCACGTTTTTTTTCCCCACTCAAAACTCCAGTAGTGAGAGAGCTGCTCAATTTGCTGCTCGTTAAGTATTCAGGTGGTTGCGTGTGATTCTAGTTAGCTCGTCTGACGGCAGAAGTAAAGTCAAATCCTCCACAGGCATATAAATGAATGCTGTATGATGAAATATTTATCTTGGTTATGGCACGAAGCTGCTGAATGACTTTGAAGGACTGCTAGCACTCATGTGTAATTACAGCCAGACTCACTGCCCAACCCTGTACCTCCACCCAGCTACCCCCCCAACCCCCACCAGGGACAAACCCAATCATCAGAATGAGGAAAAGTGATATTACAGATGCACTACAGTAATTAGGGCTTTCATGTCCTGCTGTATTAGATGTATGGACAACTCTTTATGTCATAGCGCTGTCAGATTGTCAGAGTTACGGAGGTCCCGAGTGCTTGGGCTTTTCATTCATAATGCAGATGAAATTCCTTCTATGTGTGTTTGTATAGGATGTTGCTGGCAAAGTACTGGACCGCTGGGCCATCATGACCTTTGAGGAGGAAATTGCGACACTGCAGCAGTTCCTTCGCTTCGGAGAGACAAAGTCCATCGTCGAGTTGATGGCACTGCAGGACAAAGAAGGGCAGGCGATCACCATGCCAACGATTAGAGCGAATTCGGGCATCCGTAGCTTCATAGAGAGCAGCATGCAGCGTCCATCGATGCCACCCACAACGGAGCCTCTGAGCAGAAACAACGGGCACCACTTTGAGAGTTTGGTCAACAACATGGCCTTCATGCTGCCTCTGCAGTTGCTCAACTCTACAGTTCCTGCACCACTGCTCAGGTCCAGAGCAGATTCCCGTCAGCAGGAGGTTCCGGCACGGCCCGAAATTCTGGATTCCAACCCTGACACCTCCACTCACTTTGCCTCTGATGCAGAACGAGAAGATGTACCCATGGAGAGATCAAGCACTAATTTAGAATCAGATGATTTCACACTGAGCGATAACTATTCCTCACCCTCCACACCTTACACGCCCTCGATCAGCTCTGACATCGCCCAAGCGTCGCCCGAGTCGAAAATCCGCCCTGGTGTCGTGATGAAAAAGAGCCGTGTTTTCTGCAGCGCTTGTGAAAAGACCTTTTATGACAAAGGAACGCTGAAGATCCACTACAATGCCGTTCACCTCAAGATCAAGCACAAGTGCACTATTGAGGGATGCAACATGGTCTTCAGCTCGTTGAGAAGCCGTAACCGACACAGTGCCAACCCCAACCCACGCCTGCACATGCCCATGAATCGAAACAATCGGGACAGGGATGTGAGGGACGGACTGACTTCGGGGGATGAGGCAGAAAAGCGGGACCTCGGCAGGCATGTTTCCAGCTACATCAGCAATTCTGAGCCCAAACTGCACAGCTCCTTTCTGAGCATCGACCACAGCGGCATTGTCTTCCCCAACCTGAAGACTGTGCAGCCAGTGCTACCTTTCTACCGCAGCCTGGTGACACCTGCTGAGCTCGCCAACACACCTGGAAATCTGCCCTCCCTGCCCCTGCTGTCCTCTTCGTCTGTGCCTGTCAGTGCAGGAGACATGGAGAGCAGCGCTGAGCCTGTGCCCAAGAAGAAATCCCGCAAATCCAGCATGCCCATAAAGATAGAGAAAGATGAGC
Source organism: Hemibagrus guttatus (assembly GCA_033459395.1). Lineage (NCBI taxonomy): Eukaryota > Metazoa > Chordata > Actinopteri > Siluriformes > Bagridae > Hemibagrus > Hemibagrus guttatus. Next base: position 796,261 of record JAUCMX010000004.1, read on the forward strand.
TGGAAGAGAAAAGCAGCTCCAATGATGATGACGATGGTCCTCCAGCCAGCACGGACTCTGCACTGGACTGTGTACTAAAGACAGAATGTGATGAATGTTGTGTTGTTCATCCCTCGATCCTCACCCGTTCTTCCCATACAGAAGAACCACAAACAGAGGACAAACGCCAAGCCCAGGGGTGCAGTCTCACCCACTCCCCGTCTTCTTTCAGCAACATACAGAAAGACTTACTTGATTTTGGGGATCAATCGTGCAGCGAAGAAATGGACCCCCGACCCACCGACGAAGTGTCACTCAGCGGTGCCCCCTGCGAGTCTGAGGTCCGCACAGACACTGACGGTGACCTACAGATAGTGTGTGCAGATGACGAAGATGAGCTTCTTCATCACTGCGAGAGCTGTAATAAGAGCTTTAAAAACTCCTACAGCGCCAAAATGCATTACCGCAGCGTCCACTTAAAGGAAATGCACGTGTGCACCGTAGCAGGCTGCAACGCTGCGTTCCCATCCCGCAGGAGCAGAGACAGGTGAGTGCTAGAGAATCCAGCACGACCAAGAGTTAGGAGCCATTCATCTTCATTTCTGGCATTTATCCAGGGCAACTTACATTTTATCTAATTTTATACAACTGAAGGTTAAGGGCCTTGCTCAAGGGCTCAGCAGTGGCAGCTTGGTGGACCTGGGATTCAAACTCATAACCTTTTAACACCTTAACCACATCCCCTCAATTCAATCATGGCTAGCTCCTCCTCTCTGAGATTCTTAATCAGTTCTGCAGAATTGTTCTCTGACAGCTAGACCTCTGTGAATGTCACAGATGATGTCAGGATGGTCACATGACCACTAGAGGTGCATTTGTTCCCAATAGTTAAGCAGTAAGCAGTGTAAGTACTCATTTTATCTAACAAACTGATCTTGAACGTCTTCAATCCAACCAGACGTTCAAACTTGCAGAACAAAGCGCTCAATTTCTAAATCCTACTATTATTTATTGTATCTTTTGTGCTGTTTTCCTCTTTAGACACAGTGCAAACTTGAATTTACACCACAAGCTGTTGACCAAAGATCACTACAACTTCACTCCGTCCTGCAGAGACTTCACCGCTGATTCTCACCCCGAATTCTCTCCTAAAGATCCTCTGAGCCATTCGTCTGTTATCTTCAAGGGCACAAACCGCATGCACCTCGTGTTTCCCATGAACAAATCCTCTGAGAGCATAGAGGATCCGGTGGAGGACGAGGCCGTGTTGGACCTAAGCACCAGAGGAAGCGGTCACTCTTCTTCCTGGGACTCTGATGCGGGCAGCGAGGAGGAGCTCCCCCTGGAGGACAGCGATGAGAATGAGAGTGGCGACGGGTTGAATTCCAGCGCAGTGAGTCTCGGGCAGCAGGTCAACAACTCCTCGTCTTCACCCATCACCTGCCACATCTGCCAGAAGGTTTACAGCAACAAGGGCACGTTCAGGGCGCACTACAAAACCGTGCACCTTCGGCTCCTGCACAAGTGCAAGGTACCGGGATGTGACACCACGTTCTCCTCTGTCAGGAGCCGCAACCGACACAGTCAGAACCCAAATTTACACCGGAACCTTCTGACAAACACCACCGCCGTCAGTCAGGAGCAGTGATGCATACGGATGGTGAAATGACCCTGATAGTAAGCACTTGTGTGTAAGTGGAAAAGCACAGGCCTTCATAGATCCTACCTAAAATTCAGAACCGAGTGTCTCAGAAGAGCTTTTTTTCATCTGGTGCACATAATGTACAGCACAATTTGTGGTATTGCAATGGGCCCAACTTCAAGTAGCTACCTTTCTGTTAAATTCGAGTGAATGAAAAATATATAATGTGAATATGATTCTGTATCACAGAACAAACGTCAAGAAAGACATTTATGATTAACACTTGGCAGGTTGCTCTTTATGGAGATGTTTTCTGCAGTTAGAGCCTTTAGATAAAACACTTCAGTCAGTAGAACACTACAGGAAACAGATGAACTGGCCACAGGTTCCATGTCCACTAAAGCCTGGACGCTGGAAGGTGGTGGTAAAGGTGTTAGGAGGCGGATCTGACCGGCTCGGCCCGGCTGCATGAGTACACTTCATTTGCGTTTACCTTATTTATTCCACTGCAAGTTCATTTCACGTAAAAAAAATACTTCCAGCTCAAACAAATAGACTTTTTACAGATATTTGTCGTGATTGTTTTTTTTTTTTTTAATCAATTTTTTTTATTTGATGCTATATTTAATTTGAAATTACTGGGATGGAAACTTGACTCATCACATCAATGCTTCCTGTAAATAAATGGAACGATCTCGTAAACCCAAATTCAGCTGAAGCAGAAGCACATTGTCTTAAAAATGTATTTTTACTAAATTACTAAACAACACCAAACACTTTAACAGCACTGGAGACAGGCGGAGTGTGTTTATTTATTACAGAAGAAGCTCTGCGGCTAATGTGGCACCTTGTTTTACCTTAAGAAGCTCCAGAGATAAGAAACCTGAAAGAACTTTTCACTACTTAAAGCACAAGCTGTTATTGTAATTATTCCTTTCTTTACGATCACAGCATCATGACAATCACTTTGTATAAAAAAAAAGATTAACCAGAACAAAGTTTATTAATGTTTATAAGGCAAGTAACAAACCTAGCAGTTAGGCTCACACACTGTAGCCATACAGCTAGCAGTAAGGCTAACACACTGTAGCCGCACAGCTAACAGTAAGGCTAACAGTTACTAGAAAGTGCAGAAAAAGGTAACATTGTTGAAAAAAGTGTTGATAACAGTAAGGCTAGTGGTATGGTTAGCAGTGTGGCTAGTAATAACTAACTGTGTTAGCAGTAAACTAACAGCGAACGATACCATACTACGATTTCAGAGAATTAAAAGAAAAGTCTTGGTGATTAGAAATCTGCTCATGTTTTCTGCTCCAGTGTTAGCGTTAAACAAAACTCATGAACACGTTTTGATCACGTGATGGAATATTATTAAAACGTGACAGCTCAGGTTTTTTTCCAGAGAGCGCGTTCTCACCTGACTGCCACCTTCTCCAGACACCAGACAATCAGAGACATGTTACAGCAACCTGTAGAGCAGTGATTCAGAGAGTGGGTGTGGCCAGTGACATCATCGACATCGTGTCAGCTTCTCTGGACCAAATGCTTTCATTTACTGTATTTTTTATCATGAATATAAGATTTTTGTTGTGCGTGTGCCACGTAAACGTCTCAGCATCACTGCAGCCTGGCTGGAAAACAATCCTTGGGGTGTTTTTGTTTGTTTGTTTGTTTGTTTGTTTGTTAGCCCTGTTACTGCAGCAGTTACGGTAATTTGTCCTTATTTGCATATTTTTACATTTCTAAACCACTTCGTAATTTATGAAACATGAAGTTTTTTGATATTATTTACAGAAATAAGTGGGTGGAGCTAAAAACAGGAAGTAGAGCATTGTTAGGCGTGGGTTTTTTTTTTTTGGCACTATGATGGACAGGTTCTGTACCTCTGGTCATCTAACTTTCAATAACCGAAAGCCCCCGTCTACCCTCGTCTACCCCACCCTTTTTTAAACAGCGTTACTGGCCAATCAGTGCAGAAGTGGGAGGGGCATTTAGATTTAGTTTATCCCCCAAATCGCCCCTCCCCCTCTCTAAACTGCCTACACTGAGGGAGAAGTAAAGAGTAGAACCAGAGTTCTTGTGTATTTTGTTGGTGTTGAATGGACCCCAGCCTCCGGAGAGCTCATGGTGCAGGAGGTGCTGCAGAGTTTCATGTCGGTGTTGAACCTAAAGACTGAAATATTTTAAAGAACCACAGCGTGATGATCGTTGCTGCAGTATCTGGTTCATCCTGAAGATCTGTTAAACACTGTAGATAATCATACAGCATTCAGCTTCAGTTCCTGCTCACCTGACTCCACACACCCGGGCTTGATGTCAACAAAGCTGTACCTGGTGAGTCGTGTGTGTGTGTGTGTGTGTGTGTGTGTGTGTGTGTTCAGTTGAAGGTGCAGGATTCACCTGATGTCTGATGTTCAGTGATGTCTCACGTTGACGTTTTTTCCTCATGATGATTGTTGTTTTAACGTTTCGGGACATATTTTGTGACATTCCATGAATTCTGTTGTGTTGCTGTTGTGTAAATTATTGTACAGTGTTGTGTTGTTTTTGTTTTTTTCTTATTTGTTCTTATAAACACTAAAGCTGACCAAAGATTCTTCATGATAAATGAGCAGTATTAATAATAATAACAGTAAGAATAGTAATAACTCCACCTCTTTAATGACGCAGTCTGTGTTTGTATATTTGCGCGATTTGTTGCGATCGATGATAAAGCAGAAGTGTGTAACTGGTGTAGCGTAGCTGGGCGTATGCTACACGATGTCACCTCTCTTTAGCTAGCTTGTTAGTGAAATTTGTTGGATTCTTGATTACACAATGCAGTAGAACTTTTTGAGCTAGCTGACAGATCAATGCCAAGCGCTACCAAACTTTATAACTAAACTGTTACTATGTAATTAAAACTACACTATTGATGATGATGATGATGATGATGATGATGTTTGGCTGATCAGAAGCTCCGCCCCTTATCAAAATCAGGAATGTGTCAAACCCTGGAATTGTAGAGACAAATACTATAGAATAGCAGTATAAGCTAACAGCCTCCCAGAACACTAACGTTAGAGAGCTAGCTAGTCAGAGTTGCTCACCCTTAGCGACGGGTGTGTGCTGCTTAGTGTGACTGGTTTGCTTAGCAATGTTGGCTAAGCTAGTTACCTGCACAAACACAGCAGTACCAGGACATGGTATCAGGAAGTGACGCTAATTTATGCTAATGTGTTCATTATGTATAGCGTACGCCCAGTTACACGTGTAATGAATGAAATATATAAAATGCTACACACACACACACACACACACACACATTTTTACATTATTGTTGTCGTCATGTCACATTTATGCCACGTCCTGCTCTTAAAACAATTTAAAAATGTTCATGTTTTTATTATTAATTAGTTGTGACAAAAATAAAAAGCCATGATTTCAGAGTCGTGTGTATTGTTGCACACACACACACACACACACACACACACACACACACACGGAAGAAGCAGAAGAATATTCTAGGTTTCTGAAGCAGTTAGACTGGATGTTGTTTCTAGTTGATGGTTAAATGCAGGTTTTTATTGTCTCTGAAAGGAATGGTGAGCAGATTCTGTTCCTGGATGTGGACACACTCTGCTGACCAATAGCAGTTCAGCTGTCACTGTAACACACACACACACACTGTCCTGACCACATCACACACCAGGACCATCTCAGAGTCAGACACACACCTCAACAACAAACAAACAACATGTAAAATAAAGTTAAAAAAAACAATTCTCATCGAAATGACTAAACACAAAGAGCAAAGTACCTGACACACACACACACACACACAGTGGTGTTGAAACTGAATTATGTTATTGAAGAGGAGACTGAAGGACTGAAGATCAGAGTACAGCTAATCCCTTTAAGGAAGAATCAAAGGTATTGATCGAGTACACACACACACACACAGTTCATTTCTATTCAGCCTCACAGTTACACTTTGGTGCAGTTTTGTAGTAAGTAAAAGTTACTAACCCTATCCCTGTGAATAAAAAAACACACTTTTCTTTCTTTCTTTCTTTCTTTCTTTCTTTCTTTCTTTCTTTCTTTCTTTCTGATAAAGAAAGGGAGGAGGACAGAAGACGAGAAGCGCTGCACTGCCCCCTAGTGGAGAAATGACGTCTTGAATTTATCATTATTTTTATTTTTGGCTGGAAATGTGTGTGTGTGTGTGTGTATTCTCTTTATTTTACTCTCATTTATCTTTATTGTAACTCTATATTCATCAGCAGAATGAGGTGAGTAGAGGAGATGGAATCCTTGCAGCTGTTACACACAGAGGAGGAGGTGTTAAACTGTGGGGTTGTGTAGCAGTCAGAAACATGACCCAGGCAGATGGAGGAACAGATTCCAGTAAATATCAGCAGAATCTGGAGAAAATGTGAAAAAATACCACAGGACAACGATCCAAAACACAGCGTAAAGTCCTCCATCACCCAGTTCACGACTCTCACGCTAACTGAACGACCCTCACAGTCCGCCGACTTCAACATCAGTCAACATCTGTTTGATCTTAAACATGATGTGAATGCGTGAGGCTAAACAACGTCTCAGAACTGAAATTAAATATAATTATTTTATTCAAGTCACATAGACGAAAAAAACAGAGTCAAAATGGAAATTAAAATTAAATTAAATTAAATTAAATAAAGAAAAGTAAAATAAAGTAAAATAAAGTAAAGTAAAATAAATTAAAATGAAGTAAAGTAAATGAAATAAATTAAAAGAAAATGAAGAAAAGTAGAATAAATATGTGTGTCTGTTTAGCAGTGTGAATGTGTGTGTTCAGTAGTATAAATATGTGTTCAGTAGTATAAATGTAGTTCAGTAGTATAAATATGTGTGTTCAGTAGTATAAATGTGTGTTCAGTAGTATAAAAATGTGTGTGTTCAGTAGTATAAATATGTGTGTTCAGTAGTATAAAAATGTGTGTGTTCAGTATATAAATGTGTGTTCAGTAGTATAAATATGTGTGTTCAGTAGTATAAATATGTGTGTTCAGTAATATAAATGTGTGTGTTCAGTAGTATAAATATGTGTGTTCAGTAGTATAAAAATGTGTGTGTTCAGTAATATAAATGTGTGTTCAGTAGTATAAATATGTGTGTTCAGTAGTATAAATATGTGTGTGTTCAGTAGTATAAATATGTGTGTGTTCAGTAATATAAATGTGTGTTCAGTAGTATAAATATGTGTGTTCAGTAGTATAAAAATGTGTGTGTTCAGTAATATAAATGTGTGTTCAGTAGTATAAATATGTGTGTTCAGTAGTATAAATATGTGTGTGTTCAGTAGTATAAATATGTGTGTGTTCAGTAATATAAATGTGTGTTCAGTAGTATAAATATGTGTGTGTTCAGTAGTATAAATATGTGTGTGTTCAGTAGTATAAATATGTGTGTGTTCAGTAATATAAATGTGTGTTCAGTAGTATAAATATGTGTGTTCAGTAGTATAAATATGTGTGTGTTCAGTAGTATAAATATGTGTGTGTTCAGTAATATAAATGTGTGTTCAGTAGTATAAATATGTGTGTTCAGTAGTATAAATATGTGTGTTCAGTAGTATAAATATGTGTGTGTTCAGTAATATAAATGTGTGTTCAGTAGTATAAATATGTGTGTTCAGTAGTATAAATATGTGTGTGTTCAGTAGTATAAATATGTGTGTGTTCAGTAATATAAATGTGTGTTCAGTAATATAAATGTGTTCAGTAGTATAAATATGTGTGTGGTCAGTAATATAAATGTGTGTTCAGTAGTATAAAAATGTGTGTGTTCAGTAGTATAAATATGTGTGTTCAGTAGTATAAATATGTGTGTGTTCAGTAATATAAATGTGTGTTCAGTAATATAAAAATGTGTGTGTTCAGTAGTATAAATGTGTGTGTTCAGTAGTATAAATATGTGTGTGTTCAGTAGTATAAATATGTGTGTGTTCAGTAATATAAATGTGTGTTCAGTAATATAAATGTGTTCAGTAGTATAAAAATGTGTGTGTTCAGTAGTATAAATATGTGTGTTCAGTAGTATAAATATGTGTGTGTTCAGTAATATAAATGTGTGTTCAGTAATATAAAAATGTGTGTGTTCAGTAGTATAAATATGTGTGTTCAGTAGTATAAAAATGTGTGTGTTCAGTAATATAAATGTGTGTTCAGTAGTATAAATATGTGTGTTCAGTAGTATAAATATGTGTGTTCAGTAATATAAATGTGTGTGTTCAGTAGTATAAATATGTGTGTTCAGTAGTATAAATATGTGTGTGGTCAGTAATATAAATGTGTGTTCAGTAATATAAATGTGTGTGTTCAGTAGTATAAATATGTGTGTGTTCAGTAATATAAATGTGTTCAGTAGTATAAATATGTGTGGTCAGTAATATAAATGTGTGTTCAGTAGTATAAAAATGTGTGTGTTCAGTAGTATAAATATGTGTGTTCAGTAGTATAAATATGTGTGTGTTCAGTAGTATAAATGTGTGTGTTCAGTAGTATAAATATGTGTGTGTTCAGTAATATAAATGTGTGTGTTCAGTAATATAAATGTGTTCAGTAATATAAATAAAATTAAATAAAATTTTAAAATAAAAAAAATCCTCAGTTCTTGTGCCACTCATGAATATCTCCAGTAGAGGCCACACTTTCCCTTGTTTGTTTAGTAAAGCTTGAACTTGATCTCCTCTCCATCTCCTGAGGCACTGGAGTTTGCCAGAACTTTTGGCCACCTGAAAATCTTATTGCAAAGCCTTTAGAGCTTTTGCTTCAGTGGATGCTAAATGTTCTGCTGTACCTTTTAATTGAGGTTTTTTAATTGACTCACTGAGCATCACACAGAAGACCTCCTTCAACTAAATGCAATCTCTACCAGCATATCCAAATTTCTAGATTTTCCTCCAAATCATTGAATTCATTGTCCTTTGTGGTATGTCTTGGATCTTTGTCCAGGTGTAAGCTCCACTCTAATTTTTCTCAAGAACTTTGGGTACATCGCTCCATCCATTACACTTTTGATTTATGCTGGGACCATGAGAAGAAAAACAGACCCCTACCATGATGCTTTCACCTCCACCTTCACTGGAGGTATGGGTATTTTTAGGGGCGTAGCCAAACCTAGTGCACTGGAAAGTTCAATCATTCTCTAATCTGACCATGTTACATTCTCCCAGTAATCTACAGGCTTCTCCAAATGTTCTGTCACAAACTTCAAACCAGCTTCAACATGGTAAGGTCCACAGGACTGTGTCCAACCTCCCTGGACGTGACCACAAGAGGAAAATTGATGAGAATTGATGCTTAGAGAGTTGAAGGGAAAATGCTGCATGATGTACATTGATGATATCATAATCTTCTCCAAAAATGAGCAAGAGCACTCCAACACATCCAATAGGTTTTCCAGTGTCTATTCAAAGAAATGCTATTTCCTCCAAAATTCTCTTATATTTCTAGGTCACATCTAAGTCTGGGTGAGGTATAGAGACCGATCCATCTAAAGTCTCAGCTGTACGTGCATTTCCTATATCTTTGAAATATAAATAACGATTCTTGGGATTAGCCGGGTGGTACCATATACAGTGGTGTGAAAAAGTGTTGGCCCCCTTCCTGATTTCTTATTTTTTTGCATGTTTGTCACACTTTAATGTTTCAGATAATCAAACACATTTAAATATTAGTCAAAGATAACACAAGCAAACACATCATGCAGTTTTTAAATGAAGGTTTTTATTATTAAGGGAAAACAAAATCCAAAACTACATGGCCCTGTGTGAAAAAGTGTTTGCCCCCTAAGCCTAATAACTGGTTGGTCCACCCTTAGCAGCAACAACTGCAATCAAGCGTTTTCCATAACTTGCACTGAGTCTGTTACAGCGCTGTGGAGGAATTTTGGCCCACTCATCTTTGCAGAATTGTTACAAATTCTGTTGTAATTCATTTGTAGATAAAGGCTCTCACTGTGGTTCGCGGCAGTCCCAAAGCTTTAGACATGGCTTTATAACCTTTTCCAGACTGATAGTATAAATGTGTGTGTGTGTGTGTGTGTGTGTGTGTGTGTGTGTGTGTGTGTGTGTATGTGTGTGTGTTCAGTAGTATAAATGTGTGTGTGTGTGTGTGTGTGTGTGTGTGTGTTCAGTAGTTTAAATGTGTGTGTGTGTGTGTGTTCAGTAGTATAAATATGTGTGTGTGTATTCAGTAGTATAAATATGTGTGTGTGTTCAGTAGTATAAATATGTATGTGTGTGTGTGTTCAGTAGTATAAATGTGTGTATGTGTATGTGTTCAGTAGTATAAATGTGTGTGTGTTCAGTAGTATAAATATGTGTTTATGTGGGTTCAGTAGTACAAATATTTGTATGTTCAGTAGTATAAATATGTGTGTGTTCAGTAGTATAAATATTTGTTTGTGTTCAGTAGTATAAATATGTGTGTGTTCAGTAGTATAAATATGTGTGTGTGTTCAGTAGTATAAGTATATGTGTGTGTTAAGTACTATAAATATGTGTGTGTGTTCAGTAGTATAAATGTGTGTGTGTTTTCAGTAGTATAAATATGTGTGTGTGTGTGTGTGTTCAGTAGTATACATATGTGTGTGTTCAGTAGTATAAATATGTATGTGTGTGTGTGTTCAGTAGTATAAATGTGTGTATGTGTATGTGTTCAGTAGTATAAATGTGTGTGTGTTCAGTAGTATAAATATGTGTTTATGTGGGTTCAGTAGTACAAATATTTGTATGTTCAGTAGTATAAATATGTGTGTGTGTGTTCAGTAGTATAAATATTTGTTTGTGTTCAGTAGTATAAATATGTGTGTGTTCAGTAGTATAAATATTTGTTTGTGTTCAGTAGTATAAATATGTGTGTGTTTAGTAGTATAAATATGTGTGTGTGTTCAGTAGTATAAGTATATGTGTGCGTTAAGTACTATAAATATGTGTGTGTGTTCAGTAGTATAAATGTGTGTGTGTTTTCAGTAGTATAAATATGTGTGTGTGTGTGTGTTCAGTAGTATACATATGTGTGTGTTCAGTAGTATAAATATGTATGTGTGTGTGTGTTCAGTAGTATAAATGTGTGTATGTGTATGTGTTCAGTAGTATAAATGTGTGTGTGTTCAGTAGTATAAATATGTGTTTATGTGGGTTCAGTAGTACAAATATTTGTATGTTCAGTAGTATAAATATGTGTGTGTGTGTTCAGTAGTATAAATATTTGTTTGTGTTCAGTAGTATAAATATGTGTGTGTTCAGTAGTATAAATATGTGTGTGTGTGTGTTCAGTAGTATAAATGTGTGAATGTGTGTGTGTTCAGTAGTATAAATGTGTGAATGTGTGTGTGTTCACTAGTATGAATATGTGTGCGTGTGTTCAGTAGTATAAATATGTGTGTGTGTCTTCAGTAGTATAAATATGTGTGTGTGTGTTCAGTAGTATGAATGTGTGTGTGTGTGTGTTCAGTAGTATAAATATGTGTGTGTCTTCAGTAGTATAAATATGTGTGTGTGTTCAGTAGTATAAATATGTGTGTGTTCAGTAGTATGAATATGTGTGTGTGTGTGTGTGTTCAGTAGTATAAATATGTGTGTGTGTGTGTGTGTGTGTGTTCAGTAGTATAAATGTGTGTGTGTGTGTGTGTGTGTGTGTGTTCAGTAGTATAAATATGTGTGTGTGTCTTCAGTAGTATAAATATTTGTGTGTGTTCAGTAGTATAAATATTTGTGTGTGTGTTCAGTAGTATAAATATGTGTGTATGTGTTCAGTAGTATAAATATTTGTGTGTGTGTTCAGTAGTATAAATGTGTGTATGTGTTCAGTAGTATAAATATGTGTGTATGTGTGTGTGTTCAGTAGTATAAATATGTGTGTGTTCAGTAGTATAAATATGTGTGTGTGTGTGTTCAGTAGTATAAATATTTGTGTGTTCAGTAGTATAAATGTGTGCGTGTGTGTGTGTTCAGTTGTATAAATATGTGTGTGTGTGTGTGTGTTCAGTAGCATAAATATGTGTGTGTGTGTTCAGTAGTATACATATGTGTGTGTGTGTGTGTGTGTGTGTGTTCAGTAGTATAAATGTGTGTGTGTTCAGTAGTATAAATGTGTGTGTGTTCAGTAGTATAAATATGTGTGTGTGTTCAGTAGTATAAATATGTGTGTATGTGTGTTCAGTAGTATAAATATTTGTGTATTCAGTAGTATAAATATGTGTGTATGTTTGTTCAGTAGTATAAATATGTGTGTGTGTGTGTGTGTTTGTTCAGTAGTATAAATATGTGTGTGTGTATGTGTGTGTGTTCAATAGTATAAATATGTGTGTGTCTTCAGTAGTATAAATATGTGTGTGTGTGTTCAGTAGTATAAATATGTTTGTGTGTGTGATCAGTAGTATAAATGTGTGTGTGTGTGTGTGTGTGTTCAGTAGTATAAATATGTGTGTATGTTCAGCAGTATAAATATGTGTGTGTGTTCAGTAGTATGAATGTGTGTGTGTGTGTTCAGTAGTATAAATCTGTATGTGTGTGTGTGTGTGTTTTACTACCCCCAGTCATTAAGTCCTGTTATCTTTGTCTTTTTGGGGACTGGGACAATGGCTGAGGTCTTGAAGCCAGCCTGCTTCAAGACCTCAGCCATTGTCCCAGTCCCCAAAAAGACAAAGATAACAGGACTTAATGACTACAGACCCGTCGCTCTGACTTCTGTGGTCATGAAGTCTTTTGAGCGCCTCGTGTTGTCCTACCTCAAGGACATCACAGACCCTCTTCTGGATCCACTACAGTTCGCCTACAGAGCCAACAGATCTGTAGATGATGCTGTGAACATGGCCCTCCACTTCATCCCTCAGCATCTGGATTCCCCAGGATCCTATGCCAGGATACTGTTTGTGGACTTTAGTTCGGCTTTCAATACGATCATCCCCGCCCTGCTCAGAGACAAGCTCTTCCAGCTGAATGTGCCTGACTCCATGTGCAGTTGGATCAGGGACTTCCTGACAGACAGACGGCAGTTCGTGAGGCTGGGAACGCATGTCTCTGACCTCCAGCACATCAGCACTGGATCCCCCCAAGGCTGTGTCCTTTCTCCTCTGCTATTCTCCCTTTACACCAACGGCTGCACATCTGGTCACCAGTCTGTCAAACTTCTGAAGTTTGCTGATGACACCACCCTCATCGGCCTCATCTCTGATGGGAACGAGTCGGCCTACAGGGGTGAGATGAATCGTCTGGTGTCATGGTGCAGCACGAACAACCTGGAGCTCAACTCCCTAAAGACAGTGGAGATGACAGTGGACTTCAGGAAGGACCCAGCCCCCCGCCCCCCTGTCATCCTCTGTGACTCCCCGGTGTCATCTGCTGAGTCCTTCTGTTTCCTAGGCACCACCATCACCAAGGAGCTCAAGTGGGCGCAGAACATCAGCTACCTCACCAAGAAGGCTCAGCAGAGGATGTATTTCCTGCGGCAGCTTAAGAAGTTTCTCCTACCTGTAAAGATGCTGGTTAACTTCTACACTGCCATCATTGAATCTGTCCTCACATCCTCCATCACAGTCTGGTTTGCTGCAGCTACAGCCAGGGACAAGGCCAAACTGCAGCGTGTCATTCACTCAGCTGAGAAGGTGATTGGCTGCAGTCTCCCATCTCTCCAAGAGCTGTACTTCTCCAGGTCCCGGAGACGTGCAGCCAAGATCGCAGCCGACCCCTCTCATCCCGGTAATGAACTCTTTCGGTCCCTCCCCTCTGGAAAGAGGCTTCGGTCCATCAAGACCAGGACCTCACGCCACAAAAACAGTTTCTTCCCCACTGCAGTCAGCCTGCTGAACAGTGCCCCACTTGCCCCCAGATGACCCCCCCAGAACTTACAGACAACCATGACACTTTCACATTCTAAATTGCACTACATCTTTTGCAACTCATCTTCTGTACACAATATTTATTTCATTCTCAATTGTACATACAGGATATACTTATTTGGTCAGTCACTCTCACTCAACTTCAAACTTCTGTGTACATATTTATTATCATTCTCATTTGTGTACATATGTTATCTGTATATATGTTTGGACAGTCTCCTTCAATTTCACTTACACTTACATTGTAAATCGCAACTTTATTTAATTTATTATAGTTTATTTTATTATTTTAAAATTTTATCTGTTTATATGTTTTGCACCTGACACCAAGACAAATTCCAAGTACTGTAAAGTGCTCTTCGCGAACCCTTTGCTGTACCTGGCAATAAAAACTTTTCTGATTCTGATTCTGATTCTGATTCAGTAGCATAAATGTGTGTGTGTGTGTGTGTGTTCAGTTGTATAAATATGTGTTTGTGTGTGTGTGTGTATGTTCAGCAGTGTGTGTGTGTGTGTTCAGTAGTATACATATGTGTGTGTTCAGTAGTATAAATATGTATGTGTGTGTGTGTTCAGTAGTATAAATGTGTGTATGTGTATGTGTTCAGTAGTATAAATGTGTGTGTGTTCAGTAGTATAAATATGTGTTTATGTGGGTTCAGTAGTACAAATATTTGTATGTTCAGTAGTATAAATATGTGTGTGTGTGTTCAGTAGTATAAATATTTGTTTGTGTTCAGTAGTATAAATATGTGTGTGTTCAGTAGTATAAATATTTGTTTGTGTTCAGTAGTATAAATGTGTGTGTTCAGTAGTATAAATATGTGTGTGTGTTCAGTAGTATAAGTATATGTGTGCGTTAAGTACTATAAATATGTGTGTGTGTTCAGTAGTATAAATGTGTGTGTGTTTTCAGTAGTATAAATATGTGTGTGTGTGTGTGTTCAGTAGTATACATATGTGTGTGTTCAGTAGTATAAATATGTATGTGTGTGTGTGTTCAGTAGTATAAATGTGTGTATGTGTATGTGTTCAGTAGTATAAATATGTGTGTGTTCAGTAGTATAAATATGTGTTTATGTGGGTTCAGTAGTACAAATATTTGTATGTTCAGTAGTATAAATATGTGTGTCATAGTATAATATGTGTGTGTCAGTAGTATAAATATGTGTGTGTGTGTCAGTAGTATAAATTGTTTGTGTTGTGTCAGTAGTATAAATGTGTGTGTGTTCAGTAGTATAAATATGTGTTATGTCAGAGTAAAATATTTGTTGTTCAGTAGTATAATGTGTGTGTGTGTTCAGTAGTATAAATTGTTGTGTGTGTTGTGTGTTCAGTAGATAAATTGTGTGTGTGTGTGTGTGTTCAGTGTATAAATATGTGTTGTGTGTGTTGTTATGTTCAGCATTTGTGTGTGTGTTCAGTAGTATAAATTTGTGTTTTCAGTAGTATAAATATGTGTGTGTGTGTGTGTTCAGTAGTATAATTGTGTGTGTTCAGTGTATAAATTGTGTGTGTGTGTGTTCAGTAGATAAATGTGTGTTGTGTTGTGTTCAGTGTATAAATATGTGTGTGTGTGTAATATGTGGTTCAGTAGTAAAATATGTGTGTGTGTGTGTGTGTGTTCAGTAGTATAAATATTTGTGTGTTCAGTAGTATAAATATGTGTGTTTCAGTAGTATAAATGTGTGTGTGTGTGTGTTTTGTGTGTTCAGTGTATAAATTGTGTGTGTGTGTTCATAGATAATATGTGTGTGTGTGTTAAATAGTGTGTTGTTTCAGTAGTATAAATATGTGTGTTTCAGTAGTATAAATGTGTGTGTGTGTGTGTTCAGTAGTATAAATATGTGTGTGTTTTGTAGTAGTATAATGTGTGTTGTGTTCATAGTATAAATATGTGTGGTGTGTTAGTAGTATAAATATGTGTGTGTGTTTAGTAGTATAAATATGTGTGTGTGTGTTCAGTGTATAAATGTGTGTGTGTGTGTGTTAGTAGTATAAATATGTGTGTGTGTTTCAGTAGTATAAATATGTTGTGTGTTAGTAGTATAAATATTGTGTGTGTGTTCAGTGTATAAATATGTGTGTTGGTTCATAGTGTAAATATGTGTGTGTGTGTTCAGTAGTATAAATGTGTGTGTGTGTATAAATATTTGTGTGTGTTCAGTAGTATAAATATGTGTGTATGTGTGTGTGTTCAGTAGTATAAATGTGTGTGTGTTCAGTTGTATAAATGTGTGTGTGTGTGTGTTTTCAGTAGCATAAATGTGTGTGTGTGTGTGTGTGTGTGTTCAGTTGTATAAATATGTGTGTGTGTGTGTATGTTCAGCAGTGCATGTGTGTGTGTTCAGTAGTATAAATATGTGTGTGTGTGTGTGTGTGTTCAGTAGTATAAATATTTGTGTGTTCAGTAGTATAAATATGTGTGTCTTCAGTAGTATAAATGTGTGTGTGTGTGTGTGTGTGTATGTGTGTTCAGTTGTATAAATATGTGTGTGTTTGTGTTCAGTAGCATAAATATGTGTGTGTGTGTGTTCAGTAGTATAAATATGTGTGTGTTCAGTAGTATAAATATGTGTGTGTGTGTGTGTTCAGTTGTATAAATATGTGTGTGTGTGTGTGTGTGTTCAGTAGTATAAATATGTGTGTGTGTGTTCAGTAGTATAAATATGTGTGTGTGTTCAGTAGTATAAATGTGTGTGTGTGTTCAGTAGTATAAATACGTGTGTGTGTGTTCAGTAGTATAAATATGTGTGTGTGTGTTCAGTTGTATAAATATGTGTGTGTGTGTGTGTTAAGTAGAATAAATGTGTGTGTGTGTGTGTGTTCAGTAGTATAAATACGTGTGTGTGTGTTCAGTAGTATAAATATGTGTGTGTGTGTTCAGTTGTATAAATATGTGTGTGTGTGTGTGTGTTAAGTAGAATAAATGTGTGTGTGTGTGTGTGTGTGTTCAGTAGTATAAATACGTGTGTGTGTGTTCAGTAGTATAAATATGTGTGTGTGTTCAGTAGTATAAATGTGTGTGTGTGTGTGTGTGTGTTCAGCAGTGTGTGTGTTTGTTCAGTAGCATAAATATGTGTCTGTGTGTGTGTGTTCAGTAGTATAAATATGTGTGTGTGTGTGTGTGTGTGCGTTCAGTAGTATAAATATGTGTGTTTGTTCAGTAGTATAAATAGGTGTGTGTGTGTTCAGTAGTATAAATATGTGTGTGTATGTGTGTGTTCAGTTGTATAAATATTTGTGTGTGTGTGTGTGTTCAGTTGTATAAATATGTGTGTGTGTGTGTGTGTGTGTTCAGCAGTGTGTGTGTGTGTGTGTTCAGTTGTATAAATATATGTGTGTATGTGTGTGTTCAGTTGTATAAATATTTGTGTGTGTGTGTGTTCAGTTGTATAAATATATGTGTGTGTGTGTGTGTGTGTGTGTTCAGTAGAATAAATGTGTGTGTGTGTGTCTTCAGTAGTATAAATATGTGTGTGTGTTCAGTTGTATAAATATTTGTGTGTGTGTTCAGTAGTATAAATATGTGTGTGTGTGTGTGTTCAGTAGTATAAATATTTGTGTGTGTTCAATAGTATAAATATGTGTGTGTGTGTGTGTGTGTTCAGTAGTATAAATATTTTGTGTGTTCAGTTGTATAAATATGTGTGGTTGTGTGTGTGTGTGTTCAGCAGTGCATGTGTGTGTGCTCAGTTGTATAACTATGTGTGTGTGTGTTCAGTAGTATAAATATGTGTGTGTGTGTGTGTGTTCAGTAGTATAAATATTTGTGTGTGTGTTCAGCAGTATAAATATGTGTGTGTGTGTGTGTTTTCAGTAGCATAAACGTGTGTGTGTGTGTGTGTGTGTGTGTGTGTGTGTTCAGTAGTTCAGTGGTTGGACACTGAAGTTGAAAGCCTGGTTTTAGATCACTGTAATTCATCAGTATGTTGTTGGGCCTTTTTCATGGTCAGTGCAGCATTAGTTCATGGGAATGAAACGTTCGAGTCGTACACAGTGACCAGAACAGTGTCCAGATCACTGTATGATACTGGTGGAAGAAACCGTTTCCTGACTCCTCTAAAACACCTGAAGTGGAGGAATAATACTCAGATCAGGTGAGTGATCAATGGTCAGCTTCATCTTCAGGCTCATCCACTCACTCTGTCACCAGTCCCGTGGTGTGTGTTGGTATGTAATCATCCTGACACACTCCTGTTGGATGTGGTTGGTCCTTCCTGGTCGTGTGCTGACGTTACCTTGGACACCGTGGATCTCGAGACACCACAAAGACTCACTGACCTGGTCAGAGACTCTCCAGCGAGACACACACCAGCAATCTGTCCTCTTCTGAACTCTGATATTTCTCCCACTGTGTGGTGTGGACTGTGATCTTCTCTGTACAGCCATGCTACTGCTCTGCTCATGCAACCTTCACACACTGCCCAGACTGACTGCCCACATTGACTGCCCAGACTGCACAGACTGAATGCCCAGACTGCCCAGACTGTCCAGACTGATCACACTGCCCAGACTGCCCACACTGTCCAGAATGCTCACACTGCCCAGATTGCCCACACTGTCCAAACTGATCACACTGCCCAGACTGCCCACACTGTCCAGAATGCTCACACTGCCCAGATTGCCCACACTGTCCACACTGCCCACACTGTCCAGGCTGATCACACTGCACAGACTGCCCATACTGTCCAGACTGCTCACACTGCCCAGACTGTGCACACTGTCCAGACTGATCACACTGTCCAGACTGCCCACACTGTCCAGATTGATCACACTGCCCAGACTGCCCACACTGTCCAGACTGATCACACTGTCCAGACTGATCACACTGTCCAGACTGCCCACACTGTCCAGACTGCTCACACTGTCCAGACTGCTCACACTGTCCAGACTGCCCACACTGTCCAGACTGATCACACTGTCCAGACTGCCCACACTGTCCAGACTGCTCACACTGCCCAGACTGATCACACTGCCCAGACTGATCACACTGTCCAGACTGCCCACACTGTCTAGACTGATCACACTGTCCAGACTGCCCACACTGTCCAGACTGACCAGACTGCCCACACTGTCCAGACTGCTAACACTGTTCAGACTGATCACACTGTCCAGACTGCCCACACTGTCCAGACTGCTCACACTGCCCACACTGTCCAGACTGATCACACTGCCCAGACTGATCACACTGTCCAGACTGCCCATACTGTCTAGACTGATCACACTGTCCAGACTGCCCACACTGTCCAGACTGCTCACACTGTCCAGACTGATCACACTGTCCAGACTGATCACACTGTCCAGACTGCCCACACTGTCTAGACTGATCACACTGTCCAGACTGCCCACACTGTCCAGACTGACCAGACTGCCCACACTGTCCAGACTGCCCACACTGTCCAGACTGATCACACTGCCCAGACTGATCACACTGTCCAGACTGATCACACTGTGCAGACTGCTCACATTGTTCAGACTGATCACACTGTGCAGACTGCTCACATTGTTCAGACCGCCCAAACTGTCCAGACCGCCCACACTGTCCAGACTGCTCACACTGTCCAGACTAATCACACTGTCCAGACTAATCACACTGCCCAGACTGATCACACTGCCCAGACTGCCCACACTGTCCAGACTGCTCACACTGTCCAGACTAATCACACTGTCCAGACTAATCACACTGCCCACACTGTCCAGACTGATCACACTGTTCAGACTGATCACACTGCCAAGACTGCCCACACTGTCCAGACTGCTCACACTGTCCAGACTGATCACACTGTCCAGACTGATCACACTGTTCAGACTGATCACACTGCCCAGACTGCCCACACTGTCCAGACTGCTCACACTGTCCAGACTAATCACACTGTCCAGACTGCTCACACTGTCCAGACTGCCCACACTGTCCAGACTAATCACACTGCCCACACTGTCCAGACTGATCACACTGCCCACACTGTCCAGACTGCCCACACTGTCCAGACTGCTCACACTGTCCAGACTAATCACACTGTCCAGACTAATCACACTGCCCACACTGTCCAGACTGATCACACTGTTCAGACTGATCACACTGCCCACACTGTCCAGACTGCTCACACTGTCCAGACTGATCACACTGTCCAGACTGCTCACACTGTCCAGACTGATCACACTGTCCAGACTAATCACACTGTCCAGACTGCTCACACTGTCCAGACTAATCACACTGTCCAGACTAATCACACTGTCCAGACTAATCACACTGCCCACACTGTCCAGACTGATCACACTGTTCAGACTGATCGCACTGCCCAGACTGCCCACACTGTCCAGACTGCTCACACTGTCCAGACTGATCACACTGTCCAGACTGCCCACACTGTCCAGACTGATCACACTGTCCAGACTGCTCACACTGTCCAGACTGACCACACTGTCCAGACTGCCCACACTGCCCAGACTGCCCACACTGTCCAGACTGATCACACTGTCCAGACTGATCACACTGTCCAGACTAATCACACTGTCCAGACTGCTCACACTGTCCAGACTGCTCACACTGTCCAGACTAATCACACTGTCCAGACTAATCACACTGTCCAGACTGCTCACACTGTCCAGACTAATCACACTGTCCAGACTAATCACACTGCCCACACTGTCCAGACTAATCACACTGTCCAGACTAATCACACTGCCCACACTGTCCAGACTGATCACACTGTTCAGACTGATCGCACTGCCCAGACTGCCCACACTGTCCAGACTGCTCACACTGTCCAGACTGATCACACTGTCCAGACTGCCCACACTGTCCAGACTGACCACACTGTCCAGACTGCCCACACTGTCCAGACTAATCACACTGCCCAGACTGATCACACTGTCCAGACTGATCACACTGTCCAGACTGCCCACACTGTCCAGACTGCCCACACTGTCCAGACTGACCACACTGTCCAGACTGCCCACACTGTCCAGACTAATCACACTGTCCAGACTGCCCACACTGTCCAGACTAATCACACTGTCCAGACTGATCACACTGTCCAGACTAATCACACTGTCCAGACTGACTGTCCAGAGCATGGACTCAATGATGGTTGTCCACCAGGCTGAGGAGATGTAGTCACGAGACCTCCAACACGGTCATCACCGTTGTTTCAGCTCCATTGTCCAAACACTTCTTCTGTTCAGTTCAGTATTCCATGTCTTCAGGTCTGTGTGTGTGTGTGTGTGTGTGTTTAGTAGTGTGTGCGCGCGCCGGCATAAACCACCAAGATTAATATAAAGACAGCAGTGCGCGCCAGATTTTGCGCGCGAACAGGTTTCACATTTTCACTTTCATATTTACGCAGGACTTCATTAACGCGCGCGCGCAGTCACACACACACACACACAGACACACAGATCGCGGCGTTGCTCTCTCTCTCTCTCTCTCTCCATCCTCGGAGGCGCTGGATGGGATTTTGCAGTGTTGACCTTCACACACATCTGTGTTTCAGCAGAGAGAGGGAGAGACAGGAGGAGAAGAAAGACAGAAGAGGAGTGTGTTGTGGTGCGCTGAGTGTGTGAGGGTTTTTTTTTTCATTCCCGGGCCTTCTCTCTCTCTCTCTCTCTCTCTCTCTCTCTCTCTCTCTCTCTCTCTCTCTCTCTTCATTATTTATTTCCGTTATTGATGGTGGGAGATTTCTGCGCGTGCACGAATCGCGTGGTGATATTTGTGACATTTCGGGTGTTTTCCGAGCGCGTGCCATGGCTCGGCCGCGACCCCGCGACTATAAAGCAGGAGATCTGGTGTTCGCCAAGATGAAGGGGTACCCGCACTGGCCCGCCAGGGTGAGTACCGAACCGAGCCGCGCTCCTGCTCTCCGAGCCCGGACACTCGAGCCACGACGCGCCGCTGCTCCTAGGCCCGCCATTTTACTTCCTCAGCTCGGAAACGGAGCCGATTCGGTTATTAGAACGGGTTTCGAGGTCCATTTCATGTCCTTTGCGTATGTGTGTGTGAGGCAATGGCGCTGTTGCCTCTCAGGTCTGTGTGTGTGTGTGTGTGTGTGTTCGCTTGTTTTTCTCCGAATTTCCGCCCTTCGCTTTAGCGCCTTTTCTCCACCTTCAGCTTGATGTACACACACACACACACACACACACACACACACACACACACACACACACACATTTTAACACCACAATCGAACCGCAGACCGATATATCGATCCTGGCCGCTATTGTTTACGCCGTGATCTGAACGCGCTTTGCTAACACATTAGCCTGGTTGGCGTTTTCCGTCTGTCCCTCACATCCCTCACATCCCTGTCTGATTGAGAGGTTGTTGTGGTCAGAAGCAGGACATGAGGGAGGTGTTGGAGGTGTTTGTTCTCCTCATGGTGG
>JAUCMX010000004.1:823134-825634 GCA_033459395.1 Hemibagrus guttatus
GTGTGTGTGTGTGTGTGTGTGTGTGTGTTCCAGCAGAACCAGCTGCTGCGAGAGGAACATTAGATCCTGAAGAAAATCTGATCATGTTGTGGTTTGTTCTGTGATGTTGGAAATGTAACTCACTTTGACATCATCAAAATAAAAAAGAAAAGAAAAGAAAAAAAACATTGTTATTATAAAATCACCGATCAGAAAATAATATAAAGCCACAAGTACAGAGAAATTCATCCACGTCTCATCAACAGAGCCAAGCTGAAGCTAAAGCACGTAGAATTAAAGGGGCGGTAAGTCTTATTCTCTATTACACATGCAGGTTTTAAAGTTCTGCAGTGGATCTGATGAAGTTGTGTTTAAAGGTGGTTTTGTCTTTCCCGTGTTTCAGAGTGTAAAGTGTGAATTTGGCTGAAATGTTGCTTACCGCCCCTTTAATGTGCAGTGTTAACTAACACTTTATCAGATGTAATATAGTCATCAGTTTAGCGTGATGTTCTAGCTGTAGCTGTTATAGCTGGAGTGTTCACCTGGAAACCAGCCCACTCTCTCTCCTTAAGCCCCCGAGCTTTCACCCTGAACCCTGACCTTTCACCATGAACCCTGACCTTTTCATGTAATCTTTGACCTTTCACCATAACACTGGTCATGTTTTGCTGCCCTTCCATAAGCGTTTACTTTAACACTACCTATTAAGTGCAAGCTCTGACCTTTGAACCCAACCCTAACCTTTTAACTCAGACTCTTTGTTCTTGCTAACCCTTAGATTTGACCGTAATGTTGACCCCTTACTCTAAACCCTAATGCAGACCGTTCACCCTATTACTGGTTTTCATTCATCATTGTCTCTGACCTCTGTAAACTTTTATCTAAAACTGCCCCTTAAACTGAAACTCTGATCTTTGACCCCAGCCTTGACCTTTCACCTTAAACTCTGAACTCTTTCAGTAACTTTTCTTAAATGACCCTAACCTGATCCCATACACCTAACCTCCAACCTTTCAGCCCAGGGTCTATACCCTAAAGCTTTGTTTCTTGCTGACACTAACCTTTGACCTTTCACCTTAATTTCATTACCTTTAACCCTAAACTCTTAAGCTGACCTTTCAGTCAAACTCTGACCTTTTACCTTAAACTGACATTTTTAGCACTCTCTTTTTTGACCTTTTACCCTCTGACCTTTGGCCCTGTCTATGCTGTGTGTATAAACTGGTGAGAGACAGACAGGCAGAGAGACAGACAGACAGAGTGATAAGTATAAATAGTGGTTTTTAGTAACACACTGTTGATGGTTTGAGTTCATGTTGCTGTAGAATTCGGGACCACGCTAATGGATTAATGCTCTTTTTTTTTGTTTTTTGTTTTTTTTTGTTTATTTTTTTATATAAATAAAGTGAATTCTGGTTCCTGTGTCTGTGCGCTCGCTTGTTTCTTAGCTCTTTAGTGGCATGCTGTCTGTTCTATTAATTCTGTAAGATAGAACTCACTCTGAGATTAGCGCTGAGTCTGAGGCAGGAAGTGTGTCCTAACGTTTAGCACTTCATCATAACGTCATCACTGAACTGAAGACGCTCTTTTACTTCCTGATCTGTGTTTATATAAAGAATATATTCTATTTATTTTTGATGATGGTAGATGACACATCTGTGGTAAGTGTTAGCGCATTCGCACGTCCTGATTTAGTTGCATGACACGTGTTTCTGTGCAGTGTGGGCGGAGCTTAAAGTGATCCTATGACATCATTAGGGAGGCTGTTGGTACACACAGCCAACTTCCTGTTATATCACACAACTACACTCGAGCGTCAAGCCAAAGAATAAAAAAAAAAAAATCTTGGTGATGTCACACAATCGAGACCACTGATTGGCTGATGGGATTCGCCATAAGCCCCGCCCCTTGTTAACTCCGACATGCCTGTCAGTGAGTAAAATCAGGACATAGAGATCATCAGTGTAGATTTTTCGCCCCTCTTTATCTTTGTTATGCTCGTTACAGTTCTATCTTACATTTTCAACGTTTGTAGTTCACTGTAAACTGTTTTCCTGTTTATTCACAAGACTTTTACAGAATAAATTTGTTGGAATGCACAGCTTCAGGTCTGCTGAGTCTCACTACACACTTCCACTCACAAACAGAGCGCTGACCTGTTCACGTGCAACACTTCAAGGTGTGAATCCATTTTATTTCAGATTTTCTGATATTTAGCATTATTTTGCTGCAGCATGAATAAGGCAGTACTTGTGTTAAACAGGATGGGTGTGTAATGGGAAAGGATACAGCAAAATTCATATTTTTATTTTCTGAATGTCATAAAACTCAACGTTTATTATAGGCAGTGATGTTTTTGTGCATGCTGTAAACATGAATTCTCAGGATTTATGTGGACTGAGGTCATGTCACGTTTATGAAACTCCTCAGATTAGTAATGTCACGTTTAAGAGTCTCGTCATTATCTACATTAACATTCGTGAGTATCTAAAAAAGATCTGAAGCCATGTGACATGTGCAC
>JAUCMX010000004.1:830634-833134 GCA_033459395.1 Hemibagrus guttatus
AACAGGGGATCAGTCGGAGCTTTCCGGTTCAGCAGAACTTGAGCCAAATTATATAAAATGACAACAACTGATGCAGCAGCAATAAGGACAGTCTCAATACTGAACACACACACACACACACACACACACACAGAGAGAGAGAGAGTGAGAGAGAGAGATCATTAGGAAACTGAAATTGAATCTAAACAAAACACTGATCATTAATACATCAGCTTTATCTCCGTGACTGATATCAGGACAAAGTGTGGAACTGGCTGCAGTTTGGTTGGTTATTAAAACTATTTTACGATATTATCACGATTCTGATAATCAGACCTGTATTTACACCAGGTTTTTTTTTCCTTTTACAGAATGTTGCATTTAATCAGCGGAGATATGGATCATTATTATGGGATGAAAAGACAGTGAAAAGCAGATCTGCATTAAGGTCACTAATACACAGGACAGTAAACACTCAGATATTATAACAAACGCAACTGGGTGCACATTTGTTGCATGTAAAAGAGCATAAAGTGTGTATGAAGCAGAAATTGTGTATGGAGCAGAGCAGAAAGTGTGTATGGAGCAGAAAGTGTGTATGAAGCAGAAAGTGTGAATGAAGCAGAAAGTGTGTATGGAGCAGAAAGTGTGTATGGAGCAGAAAGTGTGTATGAAGCAGAAAGTGTGTATGGAGCAGAAAGTGTGTATGGAGCAGAAAGTGTGTATGGAGCAGAAAGTGTGTATGAAGCAGAAAGTGTGCATGAAGCAGAAAGTGTGTATGGAGCAGAGCAGAAAGTGTGTATGGAGCAGAAAGTGTGTATGGAGCAGAGCAGAAAGTGTGTATGGAGCAGAGCAGAAAGTGTGTATGGAGCAGAAAGTGTGAATGGAGCAGAGCAGAAAGTGTGTATGGAGAAGAAAGTGTGTATGGAGGAGAAAGTGTGAATGGAGCAGAATGTGTGTGTAAAGCAGAAAGTGTGTATGGAGCAGAAAGTGTGTATGGAGCAGAAAGTGTGTATGGAGCAGAAAGTGTGTATGAAGCAGAAAGTGTGTATGGAGCAGAAAGTGTGTATGGAGCAGAAAGTGTGTATGGAGCAGAAAGTGTGTATGGAGCAGAAAGTGTGTATGGAGCAGAAAGTGTGTATGGAGCAGAAAGTGTGTTGGAGCAGAAAGTGTGTATGGAGCAGAAAGTGTGTATGAAGCAGAAAGTGTGTATGGAGCAGAAAGTGTGTATGTGAAGCAGAAAGTGTGTATGGAGCAGAAAGTGTGTATGAAGCAGAAAGTGTGTATGGAGCAGAAAGTGTGTATGAAGCAGAAAGTGTGTATGGAGCAGAAAGTGTGTATGGAGCAGAAAGTGTGTATGGAGCAGAAAGTGTGTATGAAGCAGAAAGTGTGTATGGAGCAGAAAGTGTGTATGAAGCAGAAAGTGTGTATGGAGCAGAAAGTGTGTTGGAGCAGAAAGTGTGTATGAAGCAGAAAGTGTGTATGGAGCAGAAAGTGTGTATGGAGCAGAAAGTGTGTATGGAGCAGAAAGTGTGTATGAAGCAGAAAGTGTGTATGGAGCAGAAAGTGTGTATGAAGCAGAAAGTGTGTGTGAAGCAGAAAGTGTGTATGAAGCAGAAAGTGTGTATGGAGCAGAAAGTGTGTATGGAGCAGAAAGTGTGTATGAAGCAGAAAGTGTGTGTGAAGCAGAAAGTGTGTATGAAGCAGAAAGTGTGTATGGAGCAGAAAGTGTGTATGAAGCAGAAAGTGTGTATGGAGCAGAAAGTGTGTATGAAGCAGAAAGTGTGTGTGAAGCAGAAAGTGTGTATGAAGCAGAAAGTGTGTATGGAGCAGAAAGTATGTATGGAGCAGAAAGTGTGTATGAAGCAGAAAGTGTGTATGGAGCAGAAAGTGTGTATGAAGCAGAAAGTGTGTATGAAGCAGAAAGTGTGTATGGAGCAGAAAGTGTGTATGGAGCAGAAAGTGTGTATGAAGCAGAAAGTGTGTGTGAAGCAGAAAGTGTGTATGGAGCAGAAAGTGTGTATGAAGCAGAAAGTGTGTGTGAAGCAGAAAGTGTGTATGAAGCAGAAAGTGTGTATGGAGCAGAAAGTGTGTATGGAGCAGAAAGTGTGTATGAAGCAGAAAGTGTGTATGGAGCAGAAAGTGTGTATGAAGCAGAAAGTGTGTATGAAGCAGAAAGTGTGTATGAAGCAGAAAGTGTGTATGGAGCAGAAAGTGTGTATGGAGCAGAAAGTGTGTATGAAGCAGAAAGTGTGTATGGAGCAGAAAGTGTGTATGGAGCAGAAAGTGTGTATGGAGCAGAAAGTGTGTATGGAGCAGAAAGTGTGTATGAAGCAGAAAGTGTGTATGGAGCAGAAAGTGTGTATGAAGCAGAAAGTGTGTATGGAGCAGAAAGTGTGTATGAAGCAGAAAGTGTGTATGAAGCAGAAAGTGTGTATGGAGCAGAAAGTGTGTATGAAGCAGAAAGTTGTATGGAGCAGAAAGTGTGTATGGAGCAGAAAGTGTGTATGGAGCAGAAAGT
>JAUCMX010000004.1:838134-840634 GCA_033459395.1 Hemibagrus guttatus
CACACACACAGGCTCAGTGAAGCTAAATAATGATTCAGTGCATTTTTTCTCATCTTTCCTTCAGTCATGTTCTCTTTCTGTCTGCAGTGAAATTACATAACACTGTTCCTCATGCTCTCACACACACACACACACACACACACACACACAGCTGCTGAGTTCTGCTCTCTGATTGGTGGATCAGGTGTTGATGAATTCTCTCTAACAGCAGCTCTGAGTGCAGCACACACACTCCACTGAGAGGGAACAGAATGAAACCGGTGTGTAATTGTTGACATGGTGAGGGGAGGAACACGAGGTGACGTGAAACAGGAAGTTAAAAAAAAAAAGATCAACGTCTCACTTTCACCTCTGATTAAAATCTCCATCTGATTTCCATACACCATCTACTGCACTGATTACTACTAATGAAGGAAATAACATGATGCTGCTTCCTGATGGAACACTGATACACACACACACACACACACACACACATTCAGAGACAGTAGTAACAGTAGTCACCTTTTTCCCCTTTTGATGTGCAGTCTGGTGAGTAGTGAGGTGTGTGTAGGTGTAAACACTCGTTACTCAGCAGTGGAGAGGATTGGGAGGTCAGTATTAAACTCTTTCACACTGACGTTTCACGAATTTACATTCCTGAGGATGATGATGATGATGATGATGATGATGAGTTACAGCAAATGACCAATCAGGATCTTCCTTCACACACTCTACAATCACACTCTCATTCCATCATCCACCTTCTCTCTCTCCCTTTGTCTCACTCTCTCTTTGTCTCACACACTCTCTCTCTCTCTGTCTCACTCTCACACTCTCTCTCTCTCCCCGGTAATAATGATTAGAAGAATAAGAGTTGAAAAGTCAGCTTTATTCCAGTCTGGGTGCAGGAACAGTAGATTATCAATTTGTGAGTTCTTTAGTGTACAGCACTGAAAAGACATTATTTTATCAAAGTGAGAAATCAACAGGATTTAAAGGAAATGACGATTCTTCTTCCTGAATAAAGGAAGTAATCACAATGTATTCCACACACACACACACACACACACACACACAGAACCCTCAGTAGCGGTTGTAATGCCGTCTCTGATTATACGAGTTGTGGTGACCGCCATATCGCTGATCATGTGACCTCTGACCCCAGCCGCCGCCGCGGTGATGTCTGCTGTCCTGGAACCTAAAGAACAGCACAGAGCTGGTGAGAGTCTCTCCTACACCATCCACCTGACCTGACCTACTGCACACCAAACACTGCAGTTCAGGACAGTTCATCCCGCTCTACAGAGGTTAAACACGTGTGTGATCAGTGTTTATAGTGTAAATACCGAGCGTCTCTGCTCCTCCACGCCTCCACTACCGGCGGCTGCACCTCAGGCTGCTGTAGATATCGCTGAAACTCTTCATCCTGCGCCGAGAAACGCTGCGCAAACTGTTCCTCATACCTCTGAGCTTCTGCCATGCTGCCGGAACACACACACACACCAAATAGTATTAAACACAAATACAATCAAGCACTAATAAACACCATGAAATGTCATTACCCAACTCCAAACACCAGTAAACCCCATTACATGATATTAAACACTGCTCAACTCCAGTAAGAACTCCATTAATGCCATTACATACAATCAAATACCACAGAAATGCCTTCAAACACCATCACATGCTAACAGTCACTAATTACACACCAGTACACACCAGTAAACCCCATTACACACCAGTACACCCCATTACACACCAGTAAACCCCAGTACACACCAGTACACACCAGTAAACCCCAGTACACACCAGTACACACCAGTACACCCCATTACACACCAGTACACACCAGTACACCCCATTACACACCAGTACACCTCATTACACACCAGTACACACCAGTACACCCCATTACACCCCAGTACACACCAGTACACCCCATTACACCCCAGTACACACCAGTACACCATCCCAGTACCCCACACCAGTACACCCATACAATTACACACCAGTACACACCAGTACACCCCATTACACACCAGTACACACCAGTACACCCCATTACACCCCAGTACACACCAGTACACACCCCATTACACCCATAACCCAGTACACACCAGTACACACCAGTAACCCCATACACACCAGTACACACCAGTACACCCCATTACACACCAGTACACACCAGTACAACCCCATTACACACACAGTACACCCCATTACACACCAGTACACACCAGTACACCCCATTACACCCCAGTACACCCCATACACCCAAAAAAGTACACCCCATTACACCCCAGTACACACCAGTACACCCCATTACACACCAGTACACCTCATTACACACCAGTACACACCAGTACACCCCATTACACACCAGTACACACCAGTACACCCCATTACACCCCAGTACACACCAGTAAACCCCAGTACACACCAGTACACACCAGTACACCCCATTACACCCCAGTACACACCAGTACACCCCATTTGATGACATTACATTGACTCAGCT
>JAUCMX010000004.1:845634-855634 GCA_033459395.1 Hemibagrus guttatus
CACACACACACACACACACACAAGACCAAACAATACACAAATACACTGTACACACCATCACAATGTGTGACTAAATCTCTCTATAATCCACTGACAAACACTGTATAGAATCAGTGTGTTAATCAAATAACACAGGTT
This sequence comes from Hemibagrus guttatus, assembly GCA_033459395.1. Lineage (NCBI taxonomy): Eukaryota > Metazoa > Chordata > Actinopteri > Siluriformes > Bagridae > Hemibagrus > Hemibagrus guttatus. The sequence goes on from JAUCMX010000004.1 coordinate 845,773, forward strand.
ATGAGGGCGTGTGTGTGCGCGAGAGCATGTGTGAGAGTGTGTGAGAGCGTGTGTGTGTGTGAGAGCGTGTGTGTGTGTGAGAGCGTGTGTGTGTGTGAGAGCGTGTGTGTGTGTGAGAGCGTGTGTGTGTGTGAGAGCGTGTGTGTGCGCGAGAGCATGTGTGAGAGCGTGTGTGTGTGTGAGAGCGTGTGTGTGTGTGAGAGCGCGTGTGTGTGTGTGAGAGCGCGTGTGTGTGAGAGCGCGCGTGTGTGTGAGAGCGCGCGTGTGTGTGAGAGCATATGTGTGTGTGTGAGAGCATGTGTGTGTGTGTGAGAGCATGTGTGTGTGTGTGAGAGCATATGTGTGTGTGTGTGTGAGAGCATGTGTGTGTGTGTGAGAGCATATGTGTGTGTGTGTGAGAGCATATGGTGTGTGTGTGTGAGAGCATATGTGTGTGTGTGTGAGAGCATGTGTGTGTGTGTGAGAGCATGTGTGTGTGTGTGTGAGAGCATATGTGTGTGGGGAGAGCATATGTGTGTGTGTGTGAGAGCATATGTGTGTGTGTGTGAGAGCATATGTGTGTGTGTGTGAGAGCATATGTGTGTGTGTGTGAGAGCATATGTGTGTGTGTGTGAGAGCATATGTGTGTGTGTGTGAGAGCATATGTGTGTGTGTGTGAGAGCATATGTGTGTGTGTGTGAGAGCATATGTGTGTGTGTGTGAGAGCATATGTGTGTGTGTGTGAGAGCATATGTGTGTGTGTGTGAGAGCATATGTGTGTGTGTGTGAGAGCATATGTGTGTGTGTGTGAGAGCATATGTGTGTGTGTGTGAGAGCATATGTGTGTGTGTGTGAGAGCATATGTGTGTGTGTGTGAGAGCATATGTGTGTGTGTGTGAGAGCATATGTGTGTGTGTGTGAGAGCATATGTGTGTGTGTGTGAGAGCATATGTGTGTGTGTGTGAGAGCATATGTGTGTGTGTGTGAGAGCATATGTGTGTGTGTGTGAGAGCATATGTGTGTGTGAGAGCATATGTGTGTGTGTGTGAGAGCATATGTGTGTGTGTGTGAGAGCATATGTGTGTGTGTGTGAGAGCATATGTGTGTGTGTGTGAGAGCATATGTGTGTGTGTGTGAGAGCATATGTGTGTGTGTGTGAGAGCATATGTGTGTGTGTGTGAGAGCATATGTGTGTGTGTGTGAGAGCATATGTGTGTGTGTGTGAGAGCATATGTGTGTGTGTGTGAGAGCATATGTGTGTGTGTGTGTAGAGCATATGTGTGTGTGTGTGTGTGGAGAGCATATGTGTGTGTGTGTGAGAGCATATGTGTGTGTGTGTGAGAGCATATGTGTGTGTGTGTGTGCGAGAGCATATGTGTGTGGGGTGTGTGCGAGAGCATGTGTGTGTGTGTGTGCGAGAGCATATGTGTGTGTGTGTGCGAGAGCATATGTGTGTGTGTGTGTGAGAGCATATGTGTGTGTGTGTGCGAGAGCATATGTGTGTGTGTGTGCAGAGCATATGTGTGTGTGTGTGAGAGCATATGGTGTGTGTGTGTGCAGAGCGATAGGTGTGTGTTGTGAGAGCAGATGTGTGTGTGTTGTGGATGTGTTGTGCGAGTGGTGTGGTTTGTGCGAGAGCGTGCGTGTGTGTTTGTGCGAGAGCGTGTGAGAGCGTGCCAATAGATGAGTGAGAGATGGGGTCAGGGGTCACAGTGAAAGGTGGGTTCTAGAGTCAGAGTAAGGTGATTATGGATCCTACCTCAGAGATGTTCTAGAGTCAGACTGAAGGTTCGAGTCAGAGGTCAGTTTTCTTTGTGTAACACTTTTAACACCTCAAGGTCACTGAGATGGGGTTAATGGTGTGGAGTCAGTGCTGGGGTTCTTAGGGTAAAGTTAGGGGTCTAGGCTCAGGGTGCCAGGTCTGACTCAGAGGTCTGGGGTGGTAGAGGGTCAGTAATGGGTTCTGGGTCAGAGAGAGGGGTGGTGTGGTCAGATTTAGTGTGCTGTAAGGTTGTCAGTGTGGGTCAGAGGGTGTTCTGGGGGGTCAGTGTTGGGGGTAGAGTTAATTCAGTGGGTGCACAAAGGTAAGAGTTTGGGGTTTAGGATCAACATTTGACTTCTAGGGTTATAGTCATGTGGTCAGAGTTAGGTTCAGGGTTTGGGGTTCAGTGGTCTGAGTTTATGGTCAGTTTGTAACGAGGGGTGGAGCCAAGTGCTGCCCAATGTGAATGTGTTCAGTGTGTATTGATGGCTGATTGATTCTCCTGCAGTGTGTCAGTCACGCCTGGGGCCTCTTCAGAGCTGTGGAGTTAGAGATTAAACACACACACACACACACACACACACACAGTTAGGGGGTTAGAGTGTGTGTGTGTGTGTGTCTATTTAAAGATTGGTTGACAGATGGAGGCTCCGCCTAGTCTGCCTTCAACTTGAAACTATAACCTGCTTATAGGTTGTGTGTGTGTGTTGTGGATACACTGCAGTGATATGCCACCAAACACACACCATTAACAGATTTTTGGATCATTGAGCAAAACCTCTGGAGTTTTCTGTTTCTAAGCAGTCAGCATGTGGGGGTGGGGTGGGGGTGGGGTGTCTCCCCTGCGACCTGCTCATTCCTTTGATTCCGTAACAGGTAGAACCGCATTTTTACTCTTAAAAATTTCCGGAATCTGGTTCGCAAGTTTCAGTTCAGTGTGTGGATCTTTATTTCCATACACACACACACACACACACACACACACACACACACACACACACACACACACACACACACACACACACACAGCAGAAAGACGAGAGGAACAGGTCTGAGGAGCTTTCTGGTACACCAGGAGGAACCTGTGTCTCAAACCAGGACACTATGTTCCCTAAATAGTGGACACTCCTGGAAGTCTGACTGATTCTAATCTGTTAAAATCACAGTGGAGTGATGAGTGTTGATGTGCACTATGTAGTGAACAGGGCGTGTGATTTGGGACACGCCCACAGTATTAACACTTCCTCTGTCTCTGGGTTTCAGGGAGCAGCCGATCTTCACCACTCGAGCCCATGTCTTCCAGATCGACCCCACCACCAAGAAGAACTGGGTTCCTGCCAGTAAACAAGCCGTCACCGTGTCCTACTTTTATGACAGCACGCGCAACAGCTACCGCATCATCAGTGTGGACGGGTCAAAGGTCAGAGAGACGTTTTTAACCATTACTCAGTTTCTCACTGATGAAAATCCCCACACCTCCACCCTCATTAAAAAGCCAGGATCTCTGAATAAACATGAACATGCAAATGAGGACACGCCCCCACGTCCCCATGCCATCCCTAACAACACCGTCTCTAATGTCTTTAACTAGCCAGTTAGCAAACAGCTAGTAACCTAAATCAGATTAGCATGTCCTGAATTATATCCTCAATCCCTCTCTGCTTATTTAACAGCATCTCAAACCGTCCAAATAGAATTGCCGGTGTGTTGCCGTGACAACCACGGTCTGTCCATCACAGTTAGCTTGTTATCCAGCTTAGTGCACATGTAGTGTAGCTCAGGGTTTCTGGCCATCATCATATAATCATCATCATCATCATCATCATCATCATATAATCATCATCATCATCATCATCATATAATTATCATCATCATCATCATCATCATCATCTAATTATAATCATCATCATCATATAATCATCATCATCATCATCATCATCATTTGAACTCTGATTCAATATTAGGACTTCGTAACTGTGTGTGCGTCTGTGTGTCTCTCTGTGTGTCTCTTTCTCTCTCTGTGCACCTCTGTTTGTCTCTGTCTCCGTGTGCCCGTGTCCCTATGTGTGTGTTTCTGTGTGTGTGTCTCTGTGTCTGTGTGTCTTTCTCTCTGTGTGTCTTTGTGTCTCTCTCTCTCTCTCTCTCTCTCTCTCTCTCTCTCTCGTCTCTTTGTGTCTGTGTCTCTGTGTCCCTGTGTGTGTCTGTCTGTGTGTCTGTCTCTCTTTGTGTCCCAGTGTGTCCCCCTGTGTGTGTGTGTGTTTCTCTGTGTTCCTGTGTGTCTCTCTCTCTCTGTGTGTCCCTGTGTGTGTGTGTGTGTGTGTGTGTGTGCCATAAATAAAATATCCTGATCATCTGCCCAGTGTTCAGTCACCTGAGTGAACCCCAGTGGTTGGTGTTGGTTCATCATGTGGTTTAAACTCCACATGTGTTCCTGGAGCAGAGGATCAGCGCTAATCAGACACAGGAAGCTCCATGGATACACTAAAACAATGTTGTAGTCATTTTTAATGGTGTGTAGTGTTGTGTTGTGTGGTGTCATGTTGTGATGTGGTGTAGTGTGATGTGGTGTCCTATTGTGTGGTGTGTAGTGTTGTGTATTATGGAGTGGTGTGGCGTTGTGGTGTCATGTGGTGTAGTGTGGTGTGTGGTGCATGTGGTGGTGGTGTGGTGTCATGTCGTGTTGCGTCGGTGTGGTGTGTGTTGTGTGTGTGTGTGTGTTGTGGTGTCGTGTTGTGTCGTGTTGTGTGTTGTGGTGTCGTGTTGTCATGTCGTGTTGTGTCGTGTTGTGTGTTGTGGTGTGTCGTGTTGTGTGGTGTCATGTCGTGTCGCGTCGTTATAGTGTGGTTGTCGTGTCGTATAGTGTGGTGTCGTGGTGTCATGTGTTGTGTGGTGTCGTGTGGTGTGGTGTCGTGTGGTGTGGTGTGGTGTGGTGTCGTGGTGTCATGTGTTGTGTGGTGTCGTGTGGTGTGGTGTCGTGTGGTGTGGTGTCGTGTGGTGTGTGGTGTCTGTGTGGTGTGGTGTCGTGTGGTGTGGTGTCGTGTGTGTGGTGTCGTGTGGTGTCGTGTCGTGTGGTGTGCGTGTCGTGTGGTGTCGTGTCGTGTTGTGTGACGTCGTGTCGTGTTGTGGTGTCATGTGGTGTGGTGTCGTGTTGTGTGATGTCGTGTTGTGGTGTCATGTGAGTGTGGTGTCGTGTTGTGTGACGTCGTGTGTGGTGTCGTGTTGTGTGACGTCGTGGTGTGGTGTCGTGTTGTGTGACGTCGTGGTGTGGTGTCGTGTTGTGTGACGTCGTGGTGTGGTGTCGTGTTGTGTGACGTCGTGGTGTGGTGTCGTGTTGTGTGACGTCGTGGTGTGGTGTCGTGTTGTGTGACGTCGTGGTGTGGTGTCGTGTTGTGTGGTGTCGTGTCGTGTCGTGTTGTGTGGTGTGGTGTGGTGTCGTGTTGTGTGACGTCGTGGTGTCGTGTTGTGTGGTGTCGTGTCGTGTGGTGTGGTGTGGTGTCGTGTCGTGTTGTGACGTCGTGTTGGGTGATGTCGTGTTGTGGTGTCATGTGATGTGGTGTTGTGTTGTGTGACGTCGTGGTGTGGTGTCGTGTTGTGGTGTCATGTGATGTGGTGTCGTGTTGTGTGACGTCGTGGTGTGGTGTCGTGTTGTGTGATGTCGTGTTGTGTGATGTCGTGTTGTGTGATGTCGTGTTGTGGTGTCGTGTTGTGTGACGTCGTGTTGTGTGACGTTGTGTTGTGTGACGTCGTGGTGTCGTGTTGTGTGACGTCGTGGTGTGGTGTCGTGTTGTGTGACGTCGTGGTGTCGTGTTGTGTGACGTCGTGGTGTGGTGTCGTGTTGTGTGACGTCGTGTTGTGTGACGTCGTGTTGTGTGACGTCGTGGTGTCGTGTTGTGTGACGTCGTGGTGTCGTGTTGTGTGACGTCGTGGTGTGGTGTCGTGTTGTGTGATGTCGTGTTGTGTGATGTCGTGTTGTGTGATGTCGTGTTGTGGTGTCGTGTTGTGTGACGTCGTGTTGTGTGACGTCGTGGTGTCGTGTTGTGTCGTGTTGTCGTGTCGTGTGGTGTCGTGTCGTGTTGTGTGGTGTGGTGTCGTGTTGTGTGACGTCGTGGTGTCGTGTTGTGTGGTGTCGTGTGGTGTGGTGTCGTGTCGTGTTGTGACGTCGTGTCGTGTTGTGGTGTCATGTGGTGTGGTGTCGTGTTGTGTGGTGTCATGTGGTGTGGTGTCGTGTTGTGTGACGTTGTGGTGTCGTGTGGTGTGGTGTCGTGTTGTGGTGTCATGTGGTGTGGTGTGGTGTGACGTCGTGGTGTGGTGTCGTGTTGTGTGACGTCGTGTTGTGTGACGTCGTGTTGTGTGACGTCGTGGTGTCGTGTTGTGTGACGTCGTGGTGTGGTGTCGTGTTGTGTGATGTCGTGTTGTGTGATGTCGTGTTGTGTGATGTCGTGTTGTGGTGTCGTGTTGTGTGACGTCGTGTTGTGTGACGTCGTGGTGTCGTGTTGTGTCGTGTTGTCGTGTCGTGTGGTGTCGTGTGGTGTCGTGTCGTGTTGTGTGGTGTGGTGTCGTGTTGTGTGACGTCGTGGTGTCGTGTTGTGTGGTGTCGTGTGGTGTGGTGTGGTGTCGTGTGGTGTGATGTCGTGTCGTGTTGTGGTGTCATGTGGTGTGGTGTCGTGTTGTGTGACGTTGTGGTGTCGTGTGGTGTGGTGTCGTGTTGTGGTGTCATGTGGTGTGGTGTGGTGTGGTGTCGTATTGTGTGGTGTCGTGTGCGTGTGTGCGTTTTTGTGTGTGTGTGGTGCATAATGAAATTAGGAAGCAAAGTAATAAAGTTTGTCGTCCTCAGTGTGGTGTGATGGAGTGTTTCCATAGCAACGCTGATGAAGCGCTGAAACTGAGAAATGTTCCTCTGTGTCACGTTTATGTGAGAAACATTATCAACTTAGAGTTGTGTGTGTGTGTGTGTGTGTGTGTGTGTGTGTGTGTGATGTGACTCGGAGGACTTTGATGTTTCAGGACATGTCTTTCTGGACTGCGTGTACACTGTGTTGCCATGGAGACATTCCTCAGTGTGGGGACAGTGATGCCGTGTCATAGTGTTCAGTTCTCTCACACACACACACACACACACACACACTCCACCTGTCTCCTAACAACACCTGCTGCTCTCACTACCTCTGTCAACATGACTGATGGATTCAGGAGGAAATGAGACACACACACACACACACACACACACACACACACACGCACGAACTGTTTTGTGAACTTTCTGATCCTTATCAGTATAAAGATTATCCTTTATGTTCCAGCCTTCCTCATTCACACACACACACACACACACACACACACACACCACACACACAGACTGAGATGATTGCATGTCTGGTAATGGAGTTAACATTGTTCTTGTGGTCAGTGGTGGTGGTGGTGGTGTTGTGTGGTTCTGCTCCTCAGAGTTACTTCAAGATGGAGTTCAGGCTTCTGCAGTCAAAAGCAGTAGGATGTGTGTGTGTGTGTGTGTGTATGTATGTTTGCCTAGAGTAAATTGGTTTAATCCTCATTATCCAATTAGCATGAAGGAAAATGAGGTTTGTGGTGTGTGTGTGTGTGAGTGAGAGAGATTAGACAGACTGACGGTAGTGTGTGTGTGTGTGTGTGTGTGAGTGAGAGGGATTAGACAGACTGACGGTAGTGTGTGTGTGTGTGTGTGTGAGTGAGAGATTAGACAGACTGACGGTAGTGTGTGTGTGTGTGTGTGTGTGTGAGAGAGAGATTAGACAGACTGATGATTGTGTGTGTGTGAGAGAGAGAGATAGATTAGACAGACTGGTAGTGTGTGAGAGCGAGAGATTAGACAGACAGAGTAGTGTGTGGGTGTGTGTGTGTGTGTGAGTGTGAGAGAGAGAGAGAGATTAGACAGACTGATGGTAGTGTGTGTGTGTGAGAGAGAGAGAGAGAGAGATTAGACAGACTGATGGTTGTGTGTGTGTGTGAGAGAGAGAGAGATGCATTAGACAGACTGATGGTAGTGTGTGTGTGAGAGAGAGATTAGACAGACTGATGGTTGTGTGTATGTGAGCGAGAGAGAGAGAGAGATTAGACAGACTGATGGTAGTGTGTGTGTGAGAGAGAGATTAGACAGACTGATGGTTGTGTGTATGTGAGAGAGAGAGAGAGAGATTAGACAGACTGACGGTTGTGTGTGTGTGTGTGTGTGTGTGTGTGTGTGTGTGTGTGTGAGTGAGAGAGATTAGACAGACTGACGGGTGTGTGTGTGTGTGTGAGAGAGAGAGATAGATTAGACAGACTGGTAGTGTGTGAGAGCGAGAGATTAGACAGACAGAGTAGTGTGTGGGTGTGAGAGAGAGAGAGAGAGATTAGACAGACTGATGGTAGTGTGTGTGTGAGAGAGAGAGAGATTAGACAGACTGATGGTAGTGTGTGTGTGAGAGAGAGATTAGACAGACTGATGGTTGTGTGTATGTGAGAGAGAGAGAGAGAGAGATTAGACAGACTGATGGTTGTGTGTGTGAGAGAGAGAGAGCGAGAGATTAGACAGACTGATGGTTGTGTGTGTGTGTGTGAGAGAGAGAGAGAGATGCATTAGACAGACTGATGGTTTGTGTGTGTGTGTGTGAGAGAGAAGAGAGAGAGAGAGAGAGAGAATAGACAGACTGGTGTGTGTGTGTGAGAGAGAGATGCATTAGACAGACTGAGAGTAGTGTGTGAGAGCGAGAGATTAGACAGACTGAGAGTTGTGTGAGTGTGTATGTGAGAGAGAGAGAGATTAGACAGACTGATGGTAGTGTGTGTGTGTGTGTGAGAGAGAGATTAGACAGACTGAGAGTTGTGTGAGTGTGTATGTGAGAGAGAGAGAGATTAGACAGACTGATGGTTGTGTGTGTGTGTGTGTGAGAGAGAGAGATTAGACAGACTGATGGTTGTGTGTGTGTGTGTGTGTGAGAGAGAGATGCATTAGACAGACTGATGGTAGTGTGTGAGAGCGAGAGATTAGACAGACTGAGAGTTGTGTGTGTGTGTATGTGAGTGTGTGTGTGAGAGAGAGATGCATTAGACAGACTGATGGTAGTGTGTGAGAGCGAGAGATTAGACAGACTGAGAGTTGTGTGTGTGTGTATGTGAGTGTGTATGTGAGAGAGAGAGAGAGATTAGACAGACTGATGGTTGTGTGTGTGAGAGAGAGAGATTAGACAGACTGATGGTTGTGTGTGTGAGAGAGAGAGATTAGACAGACTGATGGTTGTGTGTGTGTGTGTGTGTGTGAGAGAGAGATTAGACAGACTGATGGTTGTGTGTGTGTGAGAGAGAGAGAGATTAGACAGACTGATGGTAGGGTGTGTGAGCGAGAGAGAGATTAGACAGACTGATGGTTGTGTGTGTGTGTGTGAGAGAGAGAGAGAGAGAGAGAGAGAGATTAGATAGACTGATGGTTGTGTGTGTGTGTGAGAGAGAGAGATTAGACAGACTGATGGTTGTGTGTGAGAGAGAGAGAGATTAGACCGACTGATGGTAGTGAGTGTGTGAGAGAGAGATTAGACAGACTGATGGTAGTGTGTGTGAGTGAGAGAGAGATTAGACAGACTGATGGTTGTGTGTATGTGTGTGTGGAGAGAGAGAGAGAGAGAGAGAGAGAGAGAATAAACAGACTGATGGTAGTGTGTGTGCGAGAGGGAGAGATTAGACAGACTGATGGTTGTGTGTGTGTGTGAGAGAGAGAGAGAGAGATTAGACAGACTGATGGTTGTGTGAGTGTGTATGAGAGAGAGATTAGACAGACTGATGGTTGTGTGTGTGTGTGAGAGAGAGAGAGAGAGATTAGACAGACTGATGGTTGTGTGTGTGTGTGTGAGAGAGAGAGAGATTAGACAGACTGATGGTTGTGTTTGTGTGTGTGAGAGGGAGAGATTAGACGGACTGATGGTTGTGTGTGTGTGAGAGAGAGAGAGATTAGACAGACTGATGGTTGTGAGTGTGTGTGTGAGAGAGAGATTAGACAGACTGATGGTTGTGTGTGTGTGTGTGTGAGAGAGAGAGATTAGACAGACTGATGGTTGTGTGTATGTGTGTGTGAGAGAGAGAGAGAGAGAGAGAGAGAGAGAGAGAGAGAGA
>JAUCMX010000004.1:860634-862038 GCA_033459395.1 Hemibagrus guttatus
CACACACAAGTAAATACTAATGCAACCTCATCCCCCACACACACACACATCCACCTGCACATCAGCTTTCTTAAGACTGCGTGTGGGCGTGTACTGAAGAGGCGCAGGCAATGAAGTGTGTTGTGTGTGTGTGTGTGTGTGTGTGTAGATTTCAGATCTGGAGGCAGTGTGTAAGGAGGTGAATCAGGAGAAAGAGAGAAACATTCAGCTGAATAACCAAGTGCAGAAACTTGAGAACGAATTGAAGGACAAAGAACAGGTAACACACACACACACACACACACACACACACACACACACAACACACACTGATTACAGTGATGATCATTTACTCTTAACGTTCCTCGCTCATGATTTGATTGTAATGATTAAAGGATCTCCAGCAGCTCTTACACACACACACACACACTATTCTAATTAGATTTTAAAAGAACAGAATTTGTGGCTCCGCCCACCGTTGTGTCCTGTACTTGTGATGAATTGTGGGGCCCTAAAATTGGTGAAGAAATAAAGTTGGAATGAATTTGTCTGATTCAGCTGCTTAGAAACTCCGCCCACTACCCCCCTTTTTCTTCTTCTTCTTCTTCTTCTTCTTCTTCTTTTCTTCTTCTTTTTCTTCTTCTTCTTCTTCTTCTTCTTCTTCTTTTTTTCTTCTTCTTCTTCTTCTTCTTTATAATCTGTCCAATTCCTCCTATCTTATATATTTTTATATTATACACACTGACCAGCCATAACATTATGACCACCTGCCTGATATCGTCAGTCCTCCTGCTGCCCAAACAGCCCTGACCCGTCGAGGCATGGACTCCACTAGATCATTGAAGGTGTGCTGTGGGATCTGGCACCAAGATTTTAGCAGCAGATCCTTTTGATAGATACTGACCACTGCAGACTGGGAACACCCCACAAGAGCTGCAGTTTTGGAGATGTCTGATCCAGTGGTCTAGCCATCACAATTTGGCCCTTCATCAAACTCGCTCAAATCCTTACGCTTGTCCATTTTTCCTGCTTCTAACACATCAACTTTGAGGACAAAATGTTCACTTGCTGCCTAATATATCCCACCCACTAACAGGTGCCATGATGAGGAGATACTCAGTCTTATTCACTTCACCTGTCAGTGGTCAGAGTGTTTTAGCTGACCGGTGTACATGTTACATGTACTGTATATAAAATACCCAAATGTATAACTAATTTACATAAACCATTAATATTCATATCATTTGTGTAGAAATGTCCTAATATCCACTGGTCAGATGTAATATCCACTGGTCAGATGTAATATCCCCTGGGCAGCGAGAGGAAAGAGTTCTGCTGATTTTTCTTCAGCTCTGGTCTTTAGGGAGCTCCACAAACTTATGCATGCAAATATATATCTATAACAGAGTGTACTAGATTGTGACA
>JAUCMX010000004.1:862538-867538 GCA_033459395.1 Hemibagrus guttatus
GATATCCCTCTGCTTCTGGCCACCCCCCTTCCCTCTGGGTTTGGGGGGCATGGCTACCTGCCTGGGTAGGTGTAGTCAGTGTGATGATTGACATGGGCTGATCAGAGTCATCGGTGGCAAGGTCAGGTGGGCGGGGCTTGTTGAGACGATGGGTCCTCACCATGAACTGACCTTGACCTCTCTGAACACACAAACAAAAACACACACACACACAGATGTGTGCACACAGTGAAAAAATATGGTTTGATACTGAACTGAATAAAAACACACACACACACACAGTGGTGTGAGCAGAGAGGATTGTGGGTAATAAATCACCTCTCTGAAGGAACGCAGTCGGCTGAGTGTTCTCTCTCTCTCTAGCTGCACCCACTCCTTCCTCTTCTCCTCCTCCTCCCTCCTCTTTTCTCTCTTCTACACACGCACACACACACACACACACACACACACACAAACACACACACACACACACGGTCATCCTCATTGTGTTGGCACAGTTCCCATGGTTTCTTTGGTCACACTGTTACCATGGTAACTCACCTGGTGCACAGCATGGTGTTGTTGGTGTTGTGAAATTCTCTGCTGCGCCGCCCTCTGCTGGAGCTCATGTGCTTCTACACACCGCTCCTACACACACACACACACACACACACACACACACACACACAAAAAAAGAGTGATGCAATAAAGAAACAAAACCTTTTTGTGCTTAGTTCATATTATCACCTTCCTGAGTGTGTGGAAGTTAAGCTCCACCCTGTTGTGTGTGTGTATGTGTGTGTGTGTGTGTGTGTGTGTGTCTGTGTGTGTGTATACCTTCCGGTTGCGCATTGTAGCTCTGCGTGATGATATCATTGCTCTTTTCCTCTCCAGTTGCAATAGCTGTTGTTGTAGGTGGGAGTGGGTGGAGTTACCACCTCTGTGGGTGGGGCTAACATCTGTCTGCATACACTGAAGCTCCAAGGGGTCTTCACAGGCATCATAATACACCACCTCTTCTTTCAGTTCTAACACACACACACACACACACACACACACACAGAGTCTTAAACTGACATGTTCTGGGAATCCTGGATTAAGATGGGGCGGGGCTTAATTTACATTTTTTTACGTACTTGACTATATGACATCAAAAATAATAGATTTAACTTACAGCTAATTTACAGTTATTTGGGACAGCCACCTCTAATGAACATCATACCCTCGTGTGTGTGTGTGTGTGTGTGTACCTTTGATCTGTCTCTGTAGTGTGTTAATCTGTGCAAGCAGAAGCTGCTCCTCATTTTTTAGGATCTCTAGTTTACAGGTGTAGAGTTCCAGCTGAGCCTCATAATACTGCAGCTCCAACACATCCACGTCACACACACTCGCCCCGTCACACACACTGCTCATCTGCACATGTACACACACACACACACACACACACACACACACACACACACAGACTATTGGTTATAGTACGTCATGTCTCATTTACAGCTCAATGCAAACATTTGGAAACCTTCACCTCTGACTGATACACTGGAGATTCCTTACACACACACACACACACACACACACACACACACACACACACACACCTTCTCCTTGATTTCATCTTTCCGTCGGTTCACACACATTTCCCTCGCCCTCATGAGCTGTAGTGTCTCTTTAGCCAGTAGAAATTTGAGTTTCTCCAGTCTGGGTGTGGCTACAGCCCAGGAGGCGTGACCAAATCTCTTACGATCCACCTCCATCTGTTTCAACATACCTACAAACACACACACACAATAAATTTCAGTTACTACACACATGACAAATTATGTAACTGTTATGGTTTTCTGTGAGCTTGTGTGTGTGTGTGTGTGTGTGTGTGTGAGACCTGACAGGGCTGTTGTCGTCTCAGTAAAATAACACACAGTGATGTCCTGAATGGAACACACAGCCTCTTTGGCCCCCCTGCTCCACTCTTCTGCCTCTCTCTCCAGCTCACACACGCGCTTTGGACCGAGCTCCTGGAGCTGCAATATTTTCTACACACACACACACACACACACACACACACACACACACACATATCAATAGAAAAGTTACAGTTTTCTACATTTAAAACACCTTAAATACTGAAAGGTGTGTGTGTGTGTGTGTGTGTATGTACCTGTATCTCCATGGTGTGTAAAGTTGACAGCTCTCTCATGTCTCTAAATGGCTGCAGTTGGTGCTGATAATACTGCGTTGCTATGGTAACCAATTCACTGTATGCCTCATCCTCCTCCTCATAGATCTTCATCAGCTGCACGAGTCCTGATGCGGCACGGTGACTCTGTATGATCTGACACACACACACACACACACACTAAACTGATCCTGTGGACTTATTGTGTGCAGTTCCTCTCACTGAGCACTAGATGGCAGCTGAGAGGAAAATAAACATCTGTATTTTACAGAAAATCAGACATTTTTATTATATTTATTGTTTATAAAAATAAAATTGTCTTTTGTAAACAGTGCAGCATGGAATACGGCGTGTTACTGATATTAATTGTGGAGATATTTTCATAAACTGAAACAAATACGCTGATCAGGCATAACATTATGACCTGTCTAATATTGTGTTGGTCCACCTTTTGTTGCCTAAACAGCCCTGACCCTCCTGCACTGTGTATTCTGACCCCTTTCTATCAGAACCAGCATTAACTTCTTCAGCAATTTGAGCAACAGTAGCTCGTCTGTCGGATCGGACCACACGGGCCAGCCTTCTCTCCCCACGTGCATCAGTGAGCCTCGGCTCCCCATGACCCTGTCTCCTTGGACCACTTTTAATAGATACTGACCACTGCAGACCGGGAACACCACACAAGAGCTGCAGTTTTGGAGATCCAGTGGTCTAGACATCACAATTTGAGTCGTGTGAATATATAGTCTGCACGAGAAAACGTGGGGATGAGGGAGAGGTAGGTGAATGAGAGTGAAATGGACAGGAAGGGTTTTGTCAGCAGGGCAGTAGTCCAGTCCACAACTGTCCAGCCCAAGAGCAGGATGGTCTTGGATCGAGTCTGAAAACCATCATATTCGAGACTGTGACCATATTTAACACGACCTATACTCACGCTTGCCCGAGTTTTCAAATCAAAACATCTCGAGTCCAGACTCCAGACTCGCAATAAAGATGAATTAATGAATAAATCGATCCAGAAGTAACACAGTGGACATCTAGCACAGAGCCACAGGTGGACATAGCTTTTACAGCTGATATTTTCTTTATATTTATGTGCTGTACGCAGCTACACTGAAACACACTGCTGGTGCGTGTAAACCCTCGATACTCAGCAGAAGTGAAATATTCCTTTCATTTTTGGAATACTTTTTGTACTTGTGAATACAATTGTTTATACCGATTATTTCATTTATATTTATCTTTCTTCTTATCTGAAGCTGTCTCTGGAAAAAGAATCTCCTTCAGGATTAATAAAGTCTTCTCTTATGTGATTCTGATATGGAGTATGATTGGGGTTGGGTCAGTAGTGTGTACAGAAAATATAAATATCTGAAACACTGCAGAAGTAGTGACCTGCTGCACGTGTGAGCAGAAAGTGTGTTGTGTAAATGCTAAGTTTTAGAAATATCTGTGGAAGTGTGGGCGGAGCCTCGGACAGGAGGAAAACATGTCACTGGGGATGCAGTCAAAGGCAACACCCTCAAGTCCGAGTCAAGTCCAGGACGACCCGAGGTCAGGTCAGGTCAGGTCCGAGTCTTAAGCGGCACCGCTCCCGTGATCGGACTTTTTCTAGACGAAGAGGAAACAGACTCTTCTGATAAAAGACACTGTGATGTCCAGCACTGTGTTGGAGTTACACAAAAACACACACGTAAACACACTAAAGATGATGAAGAAGAAAGCCTGCGTCTCTTTACTTTCACTTTCACTCTGTCCCGTGGGCAGGTTATGATGATGATGATGATGATGATGAAGGAGATAACAGTATAAAAGATCTATTTTAACCCCAGAGTGATGTGCTGTGTGTCTCACCGTGTCCACCGTGTTCTTGGCTCTCCTGACCTGCTCCTCCATGGATTTCCTCTTGAACTCCTGCAGGTTCTCGCAGTATTTGTCCTCCTCTTCTTCCTCCTCCTGAAGGAATAAAGTCTCCAGCAGGATTTTAACTCCACACACATCCACCGCGATGCTGAAGTACCTCTCCAGCTGCACACACACCGCCTCCACGTCGCGCTCCTGCTCCTGCTCCTGCCAGCGTCTCCTCAGCAGAGTGCCCCACACCCCGGGCTGGGTGAAGGCGGTCAGCTCGGGCAGGAAGCCGGACAGCGCGTCCCCGGAGCCGGTCAGCTGCTGGTGGATGTGTTTCAGCTCCGAGGCGGAGAACATCGCACCCCAGCTGGACTCTGTCCCCGCGCTGTCCTCCTCCTCCTCCTCCTCCTTCATATTTATCCTCCTCTTCCTCCTCTGCTGAAGAGTCCTGTTGTGACAGATCACCGCGAATTTGGACTCCTCTTCGCTCCACTGGACCAGAAACCGGAAGTTGTGAGTCTCCCTGTTCTCAAATATGTCGCTTTTAATGGCGACCCATCCGTCCAGACTGTCCATCCGCTCCGCATCCGCGCTCATCATCTTCACAATGTTCTGACCATCGGCCCTTTCAACTTCAACCCTGACAAACACGAATGACGTGAACCGTTTCCGGAATTCATCACTTCCGGTTGCTGTTTGCGTACAAGAGTGTAGAGAAATGTTCAGCAGTTTATTATCTACACATGACAGAAATGATAAAGATATGCAATTACACAGAGCAGAGGATATCATTATATCGACAGGAAAAATAAACACAAGGAAAAAATAAAAGAAGTGTGTGTGAGGAGAGAAGTGTCCACCTGCTGGTCAGACTGGGTCACTGCATGAGCGTCTTGTCAGGATTTGTGTTTAAAATTGTTTTTAATATCATTAAAGTGCATTACTCTATAACGTTTTCTTCCTGGTTTTGTTTACACTTAATATTGTCAGCAAT
>JAUCMX010000004.1:872538-877538 GCA_033459395.1 Hemibagrus guttatus
GTGGTTGGAGCTGTGCATTGCTGTACAGTCGTGAGTCAGCAAAGTGAACAGCAGTGGACTGAGCACGCAGCCCTGAGGGGCTCCAGTGCTCAGTATGGTGGTGCTGGAGGTGCTGTTCCTGATCCGGACTGACTGAGGTCTCCCAGTCAGGAAGCCCAGGATCCATTTTCAGAAGGAGGTGTTCAGGCCCAGCAGGCTCAGCTTCTCAATCAGGTGCTGAGGGATGATTGTGTTGAATGCTGAACTAAAGTCTATGAACAGCATTCGTACATATGTTATTGTCCAGGTGTGTGAGGGACAGATAGAGGGTTGTGGTGATGGCATCGTCCGTGGAGCAATTTGGACGATACGCAAACTGCAAGGGGTCTAGTGAGGGCGGTAGCTGGGTCTTGATGTGCCTCATGACGAGCCTCTCGAAGCATTTCATCACGATGGATGTGAGTGCAACGGGACGATAGTCATTGAGGCATGAAACTGTAGACTTCTTCGGCACAGGGACGATGGTCGTTGTCCTGAGGCACGTAGGAACAACGGTGCTGCTCAGGGAAATGTTGAAGATGTCAGTGAAGACATCCGCTAGCTGTTCTGCACATTCCCTGAGCACTCTGCCAGGAATGTTGTCTGGTCCAGCAGACTTCCGTGGGTTAACTCTGCATAGAGTTCTCTTCACATCAGCCGTGGATAGACAGAGCACCTGGTTGTTGGGAGGAATTTCAATTCAATTCAATTCAATTCAATTTTATTTGTATAGCGCTTTTAACAAAGAGCATTGTCTCAAAGCAGCTTTACAGAACATAGGAAACAATAAACATACAAACAAACAATCCTAGATGTTAGACAAAATTTTCCCTAGTGAGCGAGCCTGAGGTGACTCAGGCGACTGTGGCAAGAAAAAACTCCCTTAGATGGAATTAGGAAGAAACCTTGAGAGGAACCAGACTCAAAAGGGAACCCATCCTCATCTGGGTGACACACGGAGAGTGTGATATGAACAATGTCCTTTCTGCATTAGTTGTGTGATGCAGATACAGCATGTGTAGAATGTTGTGTGTAAAATGTCCACATAGTGTTGGCAGTGCTGCTTTGATTACTCCACTCCTCAAAAAGCAGAACCCGGCTGGAGCCGGTCCATCTCTGGATGCCACCGGAGCTGGCACAATCTCTGTGTGACTTGGGGGTGGGTAGAAGAAGGGAAACAAATGGAAAGGAATTAGCGTAGCTGCTATTCATAATATTAGCAGGCACTAGATGATGATGTGCATTTAATCAGATGTATTGGAGCACAAAGTTATGGGATGTATTACGTGTATGCCTGGCTAAAGAGATATGTCTTTAGTCTACGTTTGAACTGGGAGACTGTGTCTGAGCCCCGAACACTGTCAGGAAGACTGTTCCAAAGTTTCGGAGCTAAATACGAAAAAGCTCTACCCCCTTTTGTAGACTTTGATATTCTGGGAACTACCAGAAGTCGGGAGTTTCGAGATCTTAAGGAGCGTGATGGATTGTAATGTGTTAGAAGACTGGCTAGATACGTGGGAGCTGAACCATTTAGGGTCTTGTAATGTAAGAAGTGCTAGTTTATAATCAATTCTAAACTTAACAGGTAGCCAGTGCAGGGATGATAATATTGGGGTTATATGGTCATACTTTCTTGACCTGGTAAGGACTCTGGCTGCATTCTGGACTAACTGTAGCTTGTTTATTGAAGATGCAGGACAACCACCTAGTAATGCATTACAATAGTCCAGTCTGGAGGTCATGAATGCGTGAACTAGCTTTTCTGCATCAGATACAGATAAAATGTTCCTAAGCTTGGCGATATTTCTGAGGTGGAAGAAGGCTGTTTTTGTAATATTGGAAATATGTTTTTCAAAGGACAAACTGCTGTCTAATATTACGCCCAGGTCTTTCACTGTAGAGCTAGTAGTAATAGAACATCCTTCTAAGTACAGGTTGAATTGTGAGAGCTTCTGTGTACTGGTTTTTGGACCAATCAGTAATATCTCCATCTTATCAGGATTTAGTAATAGAAAATTATCAGTCATCCAGTCTAATATCTTTAACACACTCTGTTAATCTAGACAGTTTAGATATTTCATCTGGTTTTGATGAGATATATAACTGTGTATCGTCAGCGTAACAATGGAAACTAATCCCATGCCTTCTAATGATGTTGCCTAAGGGAAGCATGTATATTGAGAAAAGCAGAGGTCCTAAAACTGAACCTTGTGGGACCCCATATTTTACTGGCATTACACTGGACAGTTCTCCATTTAAATCTACAAAAATGGTATCGATCAGACAGGTAGGATCTGAACCATTTTAACGCCTGTCCCTGAATACCTATGTGATTTTGTAAGCGGTCTACGAGAATGTTATGATCTATAGTGTCGAATGCAGCACTAAGATCAAGTAAGACTAATATTGAGATGCAGCCTTGGTCCGAAGCTAAAAACAAGTCATTTGTGATCTTAACTAGTGCAGTTTCTGTGCTATGATGGGGCCTGAAACCTGACTGAAATTCTTCAAGGATATTGTTTTCCTGTAAGATGGAGCATAATTGAGCAGACACAACCTTTTCTAATATTTTAGATATAAAGGGAAGGTTTGAAATCGGTCTGTAATTTAATAAGTCATTAGGGTCTAGTTTAGGTTTCTTAAGAAGAGGCTTAATAACTGCTAGCTTGAAAGGTTTAGGGACATGACCTAAACATAACGAGGAATTAATAATGTTGAGGAGAGGCTCTCCAGCTGTGTGTATCACTTCTTTCAGTAATCTAGTTGGAATTGGATCTAACAAACATGTTGTTGAATTAGCCGTGGTGATAAGTTTATAAGCTCTTCCTTCCCTATACCTGTAAAGCATTGTAGCTTTGAATGTGGAGCTTTAGGTTGGACTAGATCACCGGATGCTGTCAAAGGTTGAACATCCATTATTTTATTCCTGATACTATCGATTTTGTCGGTGAAGAAGTTCATAAAGTCCTCACTACTAAACTGTGATGGAGTACTCTCTTCAGATATCTGATGTTTTGTCAATCTAGCCACTGTACTAAATAAGAATCTGGGATTGTTTTGGTTTATTTTTATCAGTTTGCTCAAATGCTCAGCCCTAGCAGCTTTTAGAGCCTGTCTATAGCTGGACATACTGTCTTTATATGCACTTCTGAAAACTTCTAATTTAGTTTTTCTCCATTTTCGCTCTAGGTTGCTCTCTTGAGGGCATGAGTATGACTATTATACCATGGTGCAGGTGTTTTATCTCTGACCTTTTTTAGTCGGATGGGGGCAACAGTGTCTAGTGTGCTGGTGAAAATAGTGCCTATGCTGTTAGTTAATTCATCTAGATCATCTGTATTTAGGGGTCTGGTGAGAAGTTGAGACAGATCCGGTAGATTACTTGTGAATCTGTCTTTAGTGGTCGGGATAATAGTTCTACCGAGTCGATAACGAGGGGAGACGTGTCTAATATGTTCTACAGGTAGAGTGTACACTAAGAGGTGATGGTCTGTGATATCATCACTTTGAGGTAGAACAGCTATATCAGTGACATCTATTCCATGTGATATAATTAAATCTAGTGTATGGTTAAAACGATGAGTTGGTCTAGTAATGTTTTGTTTAACCCCAAAAGAATTTAATAAATCCATAAATGCGAGTCCTAAGGCATCATTGGGATCGTCTACATGAATGTTAAAGTCTCCTACAATCAACACCTTGTCAAAATTAATCAGTAGGTCTGAGAGTAAATGTGCAAACTCTTTAAGAATATAAGCGTAGGGCCCTAGGGATCTATATACGGTGGCCAGCGCAAGATATAGTAGAGATTTATTATTTATGTCTGTGAGTGTAACATTAAGGACAAGCACTTCGAATGAGTTAAACCTGGGTCCTGTTTTTTGAGTAACGTTAAGAGAGTTGCTATAAATAGTAACACCACCTCCACGACCGGTCTGACGGGGCTCATGCTTATAGCAAAAGCCTGACGGAGTGGACTCATTCAGACTAATGCATTCATTTGGCCTAAGCCAGGTTTCAGTAAGGCAGAGTGTATCAAAACTATAATCTGAGATCATTTCATTAACAATAAGTGCTTTCTGTGCAAGGGACCTAATGTTGAGAAGCCCAAACTTTAGGAATTGTTTTTCTTTAATTATTTGGCGTTTTTCGGGTATAACTGTGATTAGATTATTTCGAGGGCTATAAATGAATTTATTCTTTGATCTCACTATTTGGGGAACAGACACAGTCTCTATAAGATGAGCTATATGTGCACTCGTATCAATCTGGTGAGCTTGAACAGTGTCTATCATAATTGTAATCTGGGTTATGGCTTAGCAGTCAGATGGTGCGTAGTGTCCTGGAGATGTTGTCTGAGAGGACTGCTGCTCCAACTCTGCTTGGGTGCAGGCCATCAGAATGGTAGAGCCTAGGACGCTCCCAGAAAAGTTATCAACAAAAGGTAATTTCTGATCTTGACACCATGACTGTAACCATTCATTAAAAGCAAATAGTCTACTGAACCTCTCGATTCCTCGCTGGAACGTGGGAAGTGGTCCTGACACGATGATCCTCATCGTGGGCGATGTGGTGCGTACCTTCTCCACCAGGCTCCTGAAGTCCTTCTTCAGGATCTCCGTCTGCCTCAGCCTGATGTCGTTCATGCCAGCATGGAGGACCACAGCTCCGATGTTCTTCTTCAGGATCGCGGGTACCTGTGCAGAGACATCGAGAACACGAGCACCAGGAAGACAGAGAGTGTGCACTTTACCTTTAGCCGTGCTAGCACGGACGTGCCGAACGATGGAGTCTCCGATGATCACCGCGTCGCACGCCATCTCGCGAAGGGGGGCGAAGCGGTTCTGGGTCGAGATCTCGAAGACGGGTGGCAGCGGAGGGGGAGAGGTCCTCGCCCGGGGCTTGGCTTGCGTCTTCCGCTGCTGCTGCATCCAGGTCGCGTGGTACCCCGGCGCCGGAGTGAACGAAACCTGGGCGGGCCG